>JAQZBX010002743.1:0-69684 GCA_029593785.1 Cabassous unicinctus | reverse complement strand
TCTTGAAGATCAGGGCTGACCTGAATGTGAAAATACTGTAGGGCAGGATTAATGGCAATGTGAAGACTGTGAAGGCCGGTGGAAGAAAAGGACCAAAGACAAATATTATCTCTCTCGGATTTTAAACTGAGTTGGCATTGCATCTGAGAAAGTAGGAGGTAAACTCTTAACTTCTCAAAGCATATATTTCTTAATCTTTAAATTGAGGATAATGCTGTGTAGTTTACATAGGCTTTTTGCAGTGTTTAACAACTGCCCAGCAGTGAAAGTGTTCAGTCAGTGTTAGCTAGTAATACTACATTAGGACACTACATCTAAGAAGTGAATTTCAGCCCGAAAGAACTGACTTAAGAAGTAGATTTTTAAGATAGTGTAGCTTGTTTATATGTTGGAAATGATAATATATTGCTTATTATTTCGATGGTCTTGGAAGAGTAACAACAACTTCCATAGGATTTTTTTGTTGTTATTGTCTTGACTGGTTGTTTTGTTTTACAATAAGGAAAAGAGTAACAAAACCACCAGAAGAACATTTTCTAATACATTCTTTTAAAGACTACGCATTTACCTTCCAATATTGCTTTATCTGTACCAGAGTTTTAGAATAAAATTTCCAATGTCGTTCAATTGTAAAAGTGTTCTACTTTTCAATTATTGTTTTAGTACATTCAATGAGAATCTGTAAGTAGTAAAATATATTACCATTTGTCTGAAAATGAAAAATTTTCCCTCATTTGAATGTTACTTTAACTAGCTATAGAATTCTGAGTTGGCAGTTATTCTCAGCATTTTAAATATATTATTCCATTATGTTTTAACCTCTAGCTAAAGTCTGTTTGCTTTAAAGTCTGTTTTATCTATCTTTGCTCTTGTTCTTTGATTTTATTGTAATATGTGTAAGGGTGAATTTATTTTAATTCTAGTTATTTACATTTTTCATCAATTTCAGAATATTCTTAGACATTATTTTTCAGAATATTAGCTTTCCCAAGCTCTCTCTTCATTCTCCTTTAGAATTCCCATTGAATATACACTGGACTGTACTTTTAGTTATATATCTTTGTCTCATTTTCACAGTTTCCATCTTTGTAGAACTATTTCAATTTGAGTCATTTCTACAAATAAATCTTCCAATTCACTAGTTCTTTCCTCAACTATATCTAAATTGCTATTTAATTTATCCACTATTTTTTTTTTGTTTTAGTGACTAGATTTTCATTTTTGTTTTTCTTAGTAAAATTAGTTGATTTTTCATTTTTGCATCCCTCCATTACTATTACTATACACTTTTAATCTTTAATTTATACCTGTATACCTATTTGCTTTTAAATTCTGAAAGTATGTTTCATATTCAGTTCTTAGGAGTGTTAATCTGTTGTTTTTCTTTGTGTTGATATCTGCCTCCTCGGTTTTATGTATATATTTTTAAATTGTGCTCTCAAATTCATTTCAGATTATTTCCCCTGTGGGAAGCTTCTGTGCCCTGGTTTGAGTAATTGTTCCACCATGTACTGTTGATCTGGGTCCACTTTTTGTTTTTGTTAATTTTTAACTTGAAATTCTTGCAAGTAATGTAAATTTGGAAACTATAACTACATGTGGAATAGGCTGGCTTTTCAGTGTCTCAGTGGAAGGATGCTATTTTCCACCCATAGCCCCAAGTAGAGACACAGTTCATTTTTCTTTTAATAACATTGTCCACTCAGCACCCCTTCTTATGTAGCCAGGTCTCTGATTCTTCAGTCACCAAATGATGCTGCCACAACCGCTGCTGGGTCTGACATACCCCTGGTGCACTGAAGCACTATTTTGTGTAATTCCCTTTTTGGCTATATAGTCCTTCCTTTTTTATAGGCCTATGACTAGTTCCAATCTTTCTTTTATGCCTCTCTGTATTTAAAACTTGTTATATATTTGCCTAGCATTTCTGTGTTTGTAGTAGGAAGGGAGTTTCGGCTCTCATGGTGCTGAAATCAGAAGTTGATGATTCTATAACACATGGTATTTTAAACAGGAGTTTTGAATTTCTTAGACTCAGTTTCTTTTGTTCTTTCTCTCCCCCCACCCATCTCTTTATTTAATTTCGGCCTAGTTTTCCCTTTGAAACTTCAGAACACTAATGAAGTTCATTGAAAGGAATGAATCTTCTTCATGTTCTCCACATGGCACACATTGATTTGCTGTTGTCTTCTTGAAAGCTCTGTGGTAGCAGAATAAAAACTTTCTTGAATTGTGAAAGTTAAAACGCAGAAAAACTTCCTTGAATTTAGCATGTTGCAGGTAAAGATAAAAGGTAAAAGGACCAGTGAGGGCCTAATCGGCATGGCTAAGCCTTGCTCACTTTTGTGTTTTCTCTGCCATAAGCCATGTTGCTAGATGGTCCACATAAGGTTAGGATCCTTGAAGTGGGGATACCAAACTCATGATTATTTCACTGATTATGATAAGGTTCAGCATTTCTGACTTATTCCAATCTCTCTGCCTCATTGCTAAATCCATGGAAGGCTTCATTCTATTGATTTATAAGAACCTTTTTCACATTGATGGCAGAAAATCATTACTTTTCCTTGTTACCATCAATTATATTTGAGAATGATATACCTGTTCTTTAGTACATTATTATAATCACATCATGGATATTCCTTCAATTGAATCATGATTAATGCTGTATGTTATGATGACTTAAAGCACATTCTTCATAAAACAATTATATTTTATTTACCAGCTAAGTAGTTTCAATATTTGTCCATAATGCAATTACTGAACCAGGATACCCATTTCTTTTTAGCTGAGCTGTTCTTGTAGACCAGCTGTGCTGATGCTCTCTTATTCATTTCATCCAAATTCATGATACTTCACTTTCTTTTGTGTCAATTCAGCTGGCTGCAGGCAATTGTTATATGCTCAACTTCTTAAATTCTGTTCAACAAACATCTCTTTTACATCCCTTTCTCTTTTGTTCTGGTCTAGTAATTGCTTAAATGCAACAGTCTGATGTAGAAAATGCCTGCTTTCAAAACCACCGATAAACTTTGTGTTGTATCTTATGCATCTGGTTGTTCACATATACGTCACAGCATTTTATTAACATGTAGGAAAAATATTGAGTGCTGTGGCTGACTGTAGAGTGAATACAATTTTTCCATCTTTTGTTTCTTGAAAATACTTGTTCTCTATTAATGTCTTTGTTTTCTTTTTTAACTATTCTTTTAAAATGAATTAGAATTAGTCCTGAAGCTAACAGAAGATAAAATTAATTTGGCTCCAGAGATTTGACTTTAGCCACTTCTGATCCCCTTTTTCACAACTCTGCTCTGCCTTTTATTATTTTGAGCCTCTTCATTGAGGTGTAGACATGAAGTCATTTGCCTGATTTCCATCTTTAAAAATAGTTTACAGAAATTTCTGGGAAAACTTGAGGTTGCAGTTGTACTCAAAATGGTGACTCTTTTACTACATTTTAAATCCCACAAAGTTTCTTATTCAGTACTGTCCATGTTTATGTAGAAAGTGTCTTCTATTTTGAGACTTACTTAGAGAATTAAAAAAATTATTAACATCACTAACGCTATTGACAAACATATTTTCAATCTGTATTTTAATGAATACCTTGTGAATTAGATTTGAGATGTAAATTAAATAGATTTAGACCTAAAAGAGGGGGAAAGAGTGTACCGTTTATAGTAGTAGAACAACTATCATTATATCTCACACTTTCCCAGTGGAATAAATGTCCCCATACACAGTGGTATGCTGGTAAATGTTTAGCTACCACCTCTCTGAAAAAAGAAAAGTCCTGACTTGTAATGTTTGCCAGTTTTTTGGTGTGTACATCCCACTATGCATGATTTCAAGCTACCAACATTATACCAATGAATGTGGAGTTGGGAAGAGATGTACATAATTGGCTCTCTCAAGACAGCCCAGCATTGCTGCCCAAGAACAGTAGATATCTCTTCTTGATTATCTCCTAAATAAACTATGAAAGAGCCAAAGGATTGGCAACAAAGTACAGATGTGGATGAAGGATGAGTAAATGGCAACAACTAACAAGGAGCTTAACAGTCACTCACAGGTGTTATCCTATTTAACCCTCATATTCCTTCCATGAGTTAGCTACTACAATACCCCCATTTACAGATGGGTAATTAAGGCCCAGAGAATTGAGTAATTTGCCCAGATTTATTCTATTGGTAAAAAGGATTCAACCCATTAGAAGATCCCAGAGTCCAGGTTCTTAACAGTTTGCGTTACTCTAAGTGATCTCCTATGAACATTCATGGCATTAGATTGTTTCTTAAACACTGCCATTTTTAAACGTGATGAGGATTATTGAAAAAACAGGTCACAGGAAAAACATTCTAAACAATGACTAATTGTATGTACTTACCTGGCAAAGAAGTAGGGATGGCATTTTATAAAACATTAATAGACTATTTTTACCACATGGTAGAAATATGCTATGTTATATTCATGTTTTCAATTTGTATTTATTATTCTTACTTTTTTCATATAATAGTGTCCAAGGCTGATATGCCAGCCAAATAAATTGCATTTTTTGACCAATAGTAGTTGCCTCCCCTAGCAATCCTTTTTACTCAGATGCTGAGAATAAAATTAACTACTCAGTTGTCATAGACAAATAATTGATGCAAAATGAATGTAAAAAGGCAACATAGTTTTCTCCCTTCTTTAGTGATTTGCAGTAAGATGAATAAGGTGAAATCATTTACTAATAATCTCCTAGAATATATTATTTTCTACTTTTCATATTTAAGGTCATTTAGTAAATGGAAACTAAATAGCAATGAAATTTGCCAAAACTCATTATTTCTCACCATAAAGTAGAAATGCATATGCTGACTTACACTAATTAGAAAATAAAGTATATTCATTCTAATTGGAAGATGTAAGCTTGTAAAAGGATCACAGGAATAAATACTTTATAAGTTTGCTGTGAGGATTACGTGAAATATTACATGAACACTGCCTGGCACATAATAAGCACTCAAGAGTAATAATCGTAACAGCGATATTATTTTACTCTGTAATAGTGTTCATTTACTAGCAATTTTCCCATGGAATTACTGAATTACAGGTAGCACCAAGTTATAGTAAATATACAGTACCATCTCTAAAGTGGAAGGTGAGTAATATTCCATTGAGGCATAGGAAGAAAATGTTAAAACTTCTATTTATATTTATTTTAACTAATATGAAAAATATCTTTTTTAATTTTTAATACATGGATATAGCGTCCATCATGCCATGTACCAGGTGGCCACATTTCTTGTCCAGGATGCAGAATATCCTGCCTTACAGTGGGCCTACTACATGTGGGAAAAATTGACTGTGGTGACCGGCTTATATATATATATATATATTTTTTGATCTTCAATGTTATTTACTGCATAAGATACAATAAGGTAAATTATTAGCATTTCTAAAGCCATGAGAAAGGTAGCTCTCATATTTTTCATTTCTTATTATTTCTTCGGAGTTGACTTCCTTGCCATGTGTTAGAGAACCATGTGATATATGTTTCATCTTTTTTTAAAGCAGTTTAAGACATGGGTATAGCTGTGAGTTGAAAAAGCAGTTCTCTAACCTCTTCAGCCAATGATTCCTTCTTAAATATAAGAAATATATAAATTGCTTTATTTTAGAGTAGCTATTAAATTGTAAATTGTAGATGAAAATTTTAAATTGGGAAGTTGTAGGAAAATATTTAAAGCATCGCAAAACAAATTAACGAAATGTACTTCCTGTTGTGTTTAGGCTTAGGCACAAGGAAAGCCATGGATTTCAAACTAACAGTTGTATGATAATGAGCTTGCAGAGATTATAGAGGGTATAATGTAAAACTGAGTTAATATCTAAAAACACCAAAATCAGAAAATTGAAGAATATAGAGCACCATTTCCAGGGCATCAGTGATGTCATCACACATCATGTAGGCTCTTGTGCACTTGTGAGTGAAAAAGAAAAGGTCTTAGTATTACAAAAATAGTTTTGCCCTCCTGGACCCCTTTGCAGACGTTCCTGTGGTAGGCAGTGGGGATACAGCCATACACAAGCACAGTCATGCCCTCAAGAAACAAGCTCACCCAGGCTCTCTGAGCCGGCCTATGCTTTTAATCCTGATAGCTCTTCTTCAACCATATCAGGAAAGATGAGATTGTTTTATAAGTTGATCAGAAGAATTCAAAATGATTAAAATGCCCTGAAATATAAATCCACTTTCATTTGCTCTATGCACAAAGTTGCTGCTTGTGGCAAAATAGTTGGAACAGTCATCGAATTCCTAGAGTATTTACACACATTTCTTTCATGAAAAGACAAATGCTCCAAATTTGCCAGCTTTTTCTGTGATGACAAATGACAGTGTTGTGTTACTAAGAAGATATGTTTACATTAGTTAATCTTAACCTTCAAGTTGCAAGTGATGTTAGCACAATATGAGAAAATATTTGCTTTCCTGCGTGGAAAGGAGCACTTTGAAAACAGATATTTGGAAGTATTTACATTGTTATATGACCTTTTTGCTGAAATTTATGCCTCACATATTAAAAATAATCATATCTGTACTCTTAAAAAGACTGAGAGCAGAATTTTTGAAATGGCTTTATTTAAGGCATATTAAAATACAATCCAAACTGCAAATGTTTAACATGTACAACTTAGCAAGTTTTGATGTACATTTATATATACCCATGAACTCTTCACCACAATCAAGATAAAGAATATATATATATTCTGGTACTATAATAACTCCAACTTTGTTCTTTTTCAAAGTTCTTTTTGGCTCTTCTAGGACCTTTGCATTTCCATATGAATTTTTAGAATCAGCTTTTCATTTCTTAGGAAAAAACCAACTGCGATTTTGATTGAGCTGTTGAATCACTAGATCAAACCCAAGAATGACGTTGAGCTCTTTGACTGTAATCATGGATTCATCTATTTGTTTATTTTGCTTCCAGTTCTCTCAATGTTTTGTTTTGTTTTTTCATGTATTTTGAAGCTCTGTTGTTAGGTGCATGACATTTAGGTTTGTTCCGTCCTCTTGATGAATTGACTTCTTTATAGTTTGAAATGAACTTCTTTAGCCCTCATAATAATCTTTGCTCTGAAATCTATTTCATGTAATACTAATATAACCACTCCACCTTTCTTTGCACTGATATTACAGGGCATATCTTTTCCCACCTTTTTACTTTTACTTTGTGTCTTTATGTCTAAGATTTCTTGTGAATACCATATAGTAGGGTCTTGATTTGTAATTAAGCCTTACATTTTCTGCCCTTTGATTGAGATATTTAGACCGTTCACATTTCATGTGATTATTGATATGTTTGGGTTTAAGTCTACCATCCTACTATTTGTTTTCTATTTGACTCATATCTTCTTCTTTCCCTTTTTCTTTTCTTTCTGCCTTTGTAAAAATTGTAGATATTTTTATGATTTTATTTTGTGGAACAGACGTTTTAACTGATTAAAATATTCCCCATGACGTTTTCATTTGTTTTGAACCCATTTTGATGATATGTAAAAATGTAACTGATTGATTTGCAGGATCAACTGACTGGCATTAGGGAAAATGGAAACTTACTGACTGAATTTCAACCAAAAAATAATTGGTTATTAGGAAGCAAAAATATAAGTGTGATGCTTACGTAAGCACAGCTAATATTACCTTTATTCCATTCACATCCACACACTTTTTGGCATATCTTTCTCAAGTGGTATAACTGAAAATCTAAGTATTGAGATAAATTAAATTGAGCTAGATCTTAAAGCCATTGTATCATGAAGTAGAAAAGAAAAATTTTGACGTGATAATACATATTTAATTACAGAATTTCATTAAAATATGTCATTCTTTATTAAGAATAGGAAAAGCCTTGTTTCGTAAGGATACAAAATATTTTAAATATATATATTTATTTTAAAGTTTTCAATTTCTATTTTAGTTTATGCTTTTAATGTAAATAATATATTAGCACAGTACTTGTACATATAATTACTAAGCTTATATACATTTACTGGGAGTGCATTGTCAAAATTGTTTTAATGATAAAGAATTTTGCAGTCAAACATTTTGCATATGCCTGGATTAGAGGACTTTGAGATCACCAAGAATTGAGCAAAATACTTTAAAAAAGAGAAATAGAGGGGGGTGGATGTGGCTCAAATGGTTGGGCATCCATCTCCCATATGGAGGGACCTGGGTTCGATCCCCGGGACCTCCCGTAAAAAAAAAAAAGAGAAATAAAGAATATGTTTTAACTCTTCGCTCCTGTAATCTCATCCTCATAGTTATGTAAACTGTAAATAATACCCCAGTTGAGCTGTGCTATACTAGATGTTATGATGAAATGCAAAATGTTAACAAAGCTGATCAATCCCACAATCATAACACATATTTTTACTATTAATTTGCTGCAGAAAGCTTTTCTCCCCTGTAAAATATTCCTGCAAATTTAGTCTAACCTATTTATTAATTCACAAACATAACCATCGACCTATTCCACTTCCCCAACTGTTTGTCTTAATTTTATATTGCAAATAGTTTACAAATCACTAGTAAAACTACATTTGCACACACATACAAATACACTAAGACCTCAGTTGAATAGAATGGTGAAAGGTACCCATTTATTTATGGCTAATGTAATCAACACTTCACATGCCAGGTAGACACAAACTTTGATATATCTAAATTTGCATTATATATTTGAATACTTTGCTGTAATGACGACAAAACCCTAAATCTAGTCCTTAGTAACAGAATAAGTATACCGTTAAATCAAGACTAAAGAATGATGAATATGAGATTTGAATTTATACATTAATTGTGGCAAGAAGAGTTCCAGAAGTATTTTTCCATAGCAAGAAATATGCATCAACCAAGCCAGTGAAGCATAGTAACCTTATCTGTAACACAGACTTTATAATTTTGTTGAAATGAGATTAAACCTTGATTTGACTACTTTATTTTAGTGTGTGCTCACTTTATTTATTCTGAACCTCCATTTTCTCATCTGTATAATGGGGATTATGATAAATATCAATCCATTTTTGTAAAGATTATATGTGCTGAACTAATTAATTCTCTACTTTAGGTGTAGAAAGGAATTCGTAAGTATAGGGGTTATTTTATAAACAGTCTGTTGTTTTTGGTTTGTGGCTTTTCGATAAAGAAAATGAAGCATCTGTCTCCTTAAGGGAAACTCACATATTTTTAAGGAAAGAATTGGCATTAAGAAAGCCTATGTTTTTTTCAAAGTGTATAAAAAGAATTGATTGTAAATAGTGCAACAATTAAAATATTGATGCAGGCTGGAAATCTTGAACATTAAATGGAAAGGAGAATTCAAGACACATCTTAATAGATTCGAGGAACAAGGAAAAGGAGTCAAAAATAAACTTCTGTTTTGAACTACAGTGGCTAAAAGATGGTGATTTTATAGACAAACAAATACGTGGGATAGTGTTTGGCAAAGAAGTGCAGAAATGATTATGAAATTTCCCAGCGAAGTTGAGTTTGATGTGCAGAGGAGATACTCAGTAGAAGATTAATTATTAAATTTCTTTTTCACTGATTTAGAAAGACCATAAGTCTTATATTTTTAAAAATGATTAAACATTCATTTTGTTTTCTGATATATTTATTGAGCATTGTTACATTTTCATTTTTATTAGTGAAAATTTGGAAATACAGAAATTTGTAAAGAAGACTGATAAATGCCAAATAACCTCTCTACCCATACATAATGTCTGGTAAAAATCCATTTGTTATGCAATTTGATAAATCTTTTAAAACAGATACAATTTTTTAAAAGCCTTTTCTTTTTTGTCTTCAAAGTCACATATGTGCATATTTTCTGTGTATGTGGAATTGGATAGTAATTAGTCTACCTTAGTTTCAATTATAGATCTGGTTCTTATATACCAAATTCTGAATTTAAATGACATCACTACCTGAAACATTCCTTTAATTTGCTTTTTGTCTATTGGATTTGCTTTTCAGATGTATCATAGGATTCGTCATTCAGAGTGCATTTACCGAGTAACTATGGAAAAGCTCTCTTACCATAGCATTTGCACTGCAGAAGAGTGGCAGGGCCTCATGCACTTCACCCTCCCAGCACGTCTTTGCAAAGATATTGAATTGTGAGTTTTGTGATTTGTCAGTTTCTTCAGGAACAGATTTTTTGTTTTGTTTTGTTTTTTGTTTTTGTTTTTTATTTTTAAAGATGCTTTAGATTACATAAGTGTTACATAAAAAAAAAAATAGGGGATTCCCAAATACCCCACCCTCTCCCCCTCCCACACTTCCCTCCCAGTAACAACATCTTTCATTAGTATGTGGTACCTTTGTGACAATTAATCAACACATTTTGAAGCATTGTACTAACCGTTGACTATAGTTTGTAGCCTGTCGCAATTTTATATGTTATGACAAAATGTATAATGGCCTGTATCCGCCATTGCAGTGTCATGCAGGACAATCCCAATGTCCCAAAAATGCCCCCATGTTACACCTATTCTTCCTTCTCCCTCCCCTCAGAACCTCTGGTGGCTACTGCCTTTATATCAATGATAAAAAGTCTTCCATTGCTAGAATAAGAATAAGTCTATAATAGACTAATAAGTCTATTTTAGTCCATTGTTCATTCCCCAATCTTGAGGATATTGGGATGGTGATGCCTACTCTGTTTCTAATTAAGAGGGGACTTAGATCCCATGGGGCAGATGGATGGAACTGTCTTGCTTGCAGTTGCAGACACTCTCCAGGAACAGATTTTTAATTGGATTGAACTCAAAGTGAAATGGATTCTAGAATTAGAATCACAAATGTCATATTACATATATGGAGTTTCATGTGTTGTCATTTTTCCTTCTGTAAGTGATTTCAAATCTTGTGATAGAACTTGGAAATAAGGCCAGATCTCTTTACCATAAAAAAGAAAAATCTCGGGAAGCAGATGTGGCTCAATTGGTTGGGCTCCTGTTTACCATATGGGAGGTCCTGGGTTCGGTTCCCAGGGCCTCCTGGTAAAGGCAAGCTGGAACTGGCGCAACAAGATGACACAACAAAGGGAGACAAGCAGACACAGAAAAATGCGCAGCAAATGGACACAGCAAGCACAAGCAGCAAGGGAGGGATAAATAAATAAAAATAAATCTGTAAAAAAAAATAAAAAAATAAAAAAAATAAAATAAAGGGCCCAAGAACCCATTAAAAAAAAAAAAAGAAAGAAAAATCTAAACTTGATTTTGCTTCAGTTAACCTAAATGTTAGCATTTCTTATTTATTTATTGCATACCTTATACCATGTCATATTTCATATCCAAATTGACATTTGATATCAGATATATAAAAGTTTTCCTTTCCATATAAATTTACATTTCGAAATTAAATTTGAGAATGTAGCAATAATTAGTTCAATTTTCGCACTTTGTTTTTCCATCCTATGCTAATACATTTAAGTTACTGGTTGTAGGACCTATGAAAATTTGAATGCCCATTGTAAGTGTAAGCTAACACAATTAAACTACATAGAAAATCTTCAAATGTGACCTAGAGCAGATATTTGCTGTGCGATGAAAATATAATGTATATTTTATGTCTCTGTATTCTGGTTAAATGTCAGACATTGAAATAGCAAATGAAAAGTTGGTAATAAATTTGGGTACTTATGAAATTTTCTCTGGTGTGAAATAAGAGATAGAATAACTTTCATTTCTAAAATGTATTTTTGATAAGGATTTTCCCCCCTTATCTGTGAGCTGTGTAATATATGCCTATTCATGATAATGGATACTACAAAAAAGTACAAAAATTCTATTGTGCTTTTCAAATGCTCTGATAACACATGCAGCATCCTTTTTTTCCCCCAACAAATGGTTTAATAGAAAATGAAGCAGTGACATATATTGGACTAAATTCTTAAGAGAATGTGTACAGTATCCTCTTTTGGAGACTTTTAGGAAATGAGAGATGTGACTGAGAAGGCAGGAAAAGGGGTGGCTGAACTACTAGTGTCTTTAGTTTCCTTGATAGACAAAAAGTTAAATTATTTTCTTTACTTGTAACTATATTTTTTTCCAAATTACATTTAACAATAAACTGACTTCTTTTCATTTCAGATTCCACTTTGACATTGGTCCTTTTGAAAATATGTGGCCCGGAATTTTTGTCCATATGCTCCATCGGTCCTGTGGGACATTCTGGTATGCATTATCCAAAAACTTCCTCTTTAAAATTTTGAGTACCATGACCTCTTCCTCCCTTATCTATATACTTTGCTACCTTCTTGGCTTATAATTATTTTAAGATATAACATAGGCAAATTATTTTTCTAAATATTCAAATAAGAAAGGGCTGAGATGGTTGGACAAATTCACAGCCTCTTCACACTTCCTTTAGAGACAGTGGATCCTCTGGTAATAGGCTGTGCCTTGGCTAACAACCACATGTCAGATAAGGTGATCATAAATAGGTTAAAACTTCCTTAGGCTTATATAACTGAAAGAGACGGGGTTACCATTCAAGGCAAATTGCATACTTTTAAAAATTGTGTTTTGGAATGCTACATGTAAATTTAACATAAACTTTCTTTTTTAAAATTTCTTATTTTTGATTTTTAAAGAAGCTTTAAATTACATAAATGTTACATAAAAATATAGGGGATTCCCATAACAATTGATGGACACATTGAAGCATTGCTACTAACTGTGGACTATAGTTTACATTATAGTTTACACTCTGTCCCGCACAATTTTGTAGGTTATGACAAAATCTTTAATGGCCCATATCTGTCATTGCAATATCATGCAGGACAATTCCAGTGTCCCACAATATCCCCATATTACACCTATTCTTCCCTCTCCCTCCCCTCAGAACTTTTGGTGACCACTGCCTTTATATCAGTGATAAAAGTTCTTCCATTGCTAGAATAAGTCTATAATAGAAAAATAATAAATCCATTTTGTCCATTGTTCATTCCCCAGTCTTGAGGGTTTTGGGATGGTGATGAGCACTCCATTTCTAATTGAGAGGGGGTTTAAATCCCATGGGGCAGATGGATGGAACTATCTTGCTTGCAGTTGTAGACACTCTCTGTTCCTTGGGATGGGCGTTTCTATCATCATCACCTTGTTAGTTGTCCTGGATGAATCCAATGAGCTGGGAAGTAGGGGTTACAACTTTGCTGAAATTCAGGGCTCAACTGGCACATGGATGGACTAAAGATATAAGTCTCTGGGACAGATATTTAACAAGTATAGTGCTAATAATAGGTTCAAATAAAAGGGCAGAAGAGCTATATGTAGAGAAACTATAAATGAGTCTAACTCTGTTACACTGGGGAGCATAAATTCCAAAGTAAGGCTCACTGACAGGGTGCTGAATTCCTGAGCTTGTCTGCCCTGCTTATAGTGTCTGGATGTCCCTAGAGCCCTCAGGAACCCCGTTATTTGAGTGTAAATTTAACATAAACTCTCAGCTTATGCTATATAGCAGTTAGGATAGATGTAAAAGAAATATGACTCCTAATTCAAAATCTAGTACTTTGCCAGTAATTTAATTAATGCAGCTTTCGTTTGACTGCCCCATCCATACCTTTAGCCTGTCCTAGACACTTTTCATGATTTTATATCTGATATTTTACAGTTTAAGCACACATGTTTAAATGCAAGGAATTATTTTCTTTTTCTCTTTTTTACTCACTTACAGAAGCTCTTAATTTCTCTAGAACTCAATTGTCACTCCTTTTCTATTGAATTATCTGTCTTCTTTTATTTCTGTCAGTGACTTTTTAAAATTGCTCTTTACAAAGGGTACAATAAAATAACTATAACTAACCTCAGCTATTTATTAGCTATCATGTGAGAGTTTTACCATCTGAAACTCCTAAAATGCCATATGTTATACTTTGAGGACATTTGAAAATTTTTAGTGAAGACAATCCCAGGCTATATATTTTTAAAATTTTATGAGCTCTCATCTCTTTGTATTTCAGAGGGCCCTGTTTTATATAGATGTGTTTTTGTTTTAGGTTTCCTTAAAACCATTTAGGGAGTTCATCGTACTTAAGTTTTAATGCTTAATAATAATATAAAATATATTTTTTAAAAGTATAATAATCATATACTGTAATAAAATAAATGTCTTATTTCATATATTACATTAACAAATAATTGGACAGCACCATAATAATTTGGATTTACTTTGAAAGGATCTAGAAAATTCATCACCTAGATTTCTCATCTGTGAAATTCTCATGGTGTGCATATTTGCAGCTCCTCAATCTGAATATGCTTCTTCATAATATTAACTCAATATACCCTTGGCAGGATGACGCTATCTTGTTGTCCATTGAACACTATGGGATGTAGAAAATGCTTCCAGAGGTGAGGCAGGTGATGGCGATTAAGGACAGGTGACTGTGTGCCCTTCCATAATGCTACCGCTAGTATCTCTCTCCCTGGTAGACCAGTTAATCTACCAGAACAGAAGCAATGAAAGAATCTCCATTATCCTACTTCCTTTTTGTTAGAGAAACAGACAGAAGTGGTTAGCTGAAATCCAATCCTCAGTCAATATAGGTATCCTTACAGTCTCAAGTGTGGTAGGGGTACCCGACATTGTGGATACATGAGCTTTCTTCTAGAATGTATTGATTCTTTCCTTAAAAGGGACATAATGGTTTCTATTGCAATTTCTTCTCCACACAGCTTTGAGCTGGAAAAGTTATGTCGTTTTATTATGTCTGTTAAGAAAAACTACCGGAGGGTTCCTTACCACAACTGGAAACATGCAATTACAGTGGCCCATTGCATGTATGCCATACTCCAGAGCAATCAAGGGCTATTCACCGATCTGGAGGTAGGTGTGGACACACATTTTTTTTCTCCTCATTTCACATACCCTCAATGGATAGAGCACATTTATGGCATGGATATTGGACTTTTATTCTAGGGCAAATTTTGGTGCAGTAAATTAACAGAAGCACAATTTTTGGATTCCTGTTTTTTTGAACTGCGTTTTGTTAGATTCTATTTTGCATATTGTTTTGAATAAGAAATGTAGATACAGAAATTTCAACTTCACCAAAATCCCCATCGACTCACAAATTTTTGTAGTGTTCGTTCTTATTAAAGCGTACGTCTTCTGAATGAATATAAACAAAGTGAAATTTTCTCGTTGCCCATATACCCTGAGTAAATGTACACATATGCTACTGATTTGGGAACCCGAAGCATTAAACATAGTTAAGACATGAATGCTTGTTTGTTCTCTTTTGGTATAAGGAAACAGAGGTTCTGAGATGTTTAACTGGTTTATCCGACTTTCCATACCCAGGATTGGCAACATGGGTTTCCAAATCTCAGAATTAGATTTGGAGACTGTCTAGTCTATTCCGTTGCCTGAATCCCATTGTTCAAAACCCCCCATATGATTCTTATTCCGTCTCTAGGTGGCTCTGGCTATGAAGGACCAATTCCGACTCTTTATCTCTCTAGTGTCCCTCACATCACAGTGGTCCTAGTGGGACCTGACAAAGCCCTAAATCAAGTACCCTTTTCCTCTCCTCTGTCCACCTGATAAAATTGTGGTGACATCTGACCAGTGCAGAGCAAAGGGAGCTGGCATCTCTGTACTAAGTAAATTGTGCTTCTCTCAAGTTCACATTTCAACTAGATCCCAGTATTCCTGAGGTCCAGGACTACCATTTTTCCATCATATCATACCAAATCCACAGTCCTGGCAGGAAACTTGGATGGAGCATTCCGGAAAAATATGTGTACCATTTGAAACAATGCAAAATATTTTCCTTTTATAAATTAAAAAAAAACAACATTAATCCAGGCTTAGATTAATATAAGGAATAATTATTTATCACCAAAAGTTAAAAAAAATCCAGTGGAACTCTTCTCTATTTCATATTTGTCCAAACAATTTTTGAGAATTCCAGCATTTTTCATATTCAATTCCTTTTAAGTCAGGAATCTCAATCTTTTTTTCTGGTCATAGGAATCCCTGTGAGTTTAGGAACTTCTAGAAATTATACCTTCAAATAGCATTGAAATTTGAAATTTTGAAAATGGACAGTTTAAACATGAGCAAGTAATTTAGTGAAGTGGCTGTATTAATGGCAGAGGTTGATTTGATATTAATGGTAAGCTATAAGGCTCTTCTTCTCTTTCTTTGTTTTAAACAATGTATTATTATTATTTTTAAGCGCAAAGGACTGCTAATAGCATGTCTGTGTCACGACCTGGATCACAGGGGTTTCAGTAACAGCTACCTGCAGAAATTTGATCACCCTCTAGCAGCTCTATACTCCACTTCTACAATGGAGCAACACCACTTTTCCCAGACAGTTTCTATCCTACAGGTAAGATGGTTGCATGCACATGTACGGATGCCAAGCTTTCCTTTGGTGTAGTGATTTTTAAAGAGACAATGCTTTATAAGCGAAAGAGAAATACTGGGATGACCTATTTGAAAAACAGTAGCTAAATTTTATTGTAGAGCCTTTTCTTTGGTCACTGTTAAATAATAGTGGCCTTGTGGATCAAGAATGCTTTATGGGGAAGCGGGTGTGCCTCAATCGATGGAGCTCCCTTTTACCATATGGGAGGCCCCAGGTTCGCTTCCCGGGGCCTCCTTGTGAGGGCAGGCCGGCCCGCGCGGCGTGGTAGGCTGATGCAGCAAGACCTCACAGCAGGAAGCGGGTGTGGCTCAATCGATAGAGTCCCCGTTTACCATGCGGGAGGCCCCGGGTTCGCTTCCCAGGGCCTCCTTGTGAGAGCAGGCCGGCCCGCGTGGCGCGGTGGGCTGATGCAGCGGGACCTCACAGCAAGGGGGAGATAAGCAGACACGGAAGAAGCGTACAGCGAATGGACACAGTAAAACACAAGCAGCAAGGGGGGATAAATAAATAAATAAATAAATCTTAAAAAAAAAAAAATGCTTTATGAAGATCTTGAATATATGTATTTTTCAGTCATATTTGATGTTTAGGTATTATGTCAATAAGCACACAATACCCTGAGGCAAGGTTTGTTTCAGATAGTTAAATTGTATTATGTGGATTATTATATTCTTGAACCAGAGTGTGTTGAACAGTGAATCTCAGAAGTTAGGCAAATTCCCAGTTGTAAGTGCTTTGGAGTCCTTCTAGTTTTTTCTTTTGTGTCTTTTGTATTTTATTTCATTGCTGTTAGAGTGGTTTTGTTGATTATTCTAGACAATGACAGATCTCACTTGAATATGTTATATTTGTGCTCCTTCATTCCTTTAAACCTTTTTCCTCAAACTTATGTTAACAAGGTAGTTCTTACATCATAATGGTTTGACTGCTCACACAGAGATTTTATAAAAATATGATTCATATTTGAATTAAGAATTGCAGACTCTTAAGTTTCCCTCTCAGTGTCAGCACCTCGTGTAGGAAGAGAAACCTTCATTAGGTCTTCTGATTATGTGACTAAGGGAAGGATTTTGATTTCTCAGAGTTGCCATAATAAAACCCTGGTAGAGACTCTAGCAGCAATCACTGTTGGCAGATTGCGAAGCAGAAAAGTTTTGCCACTTGCCGCTTTCTCCCCTTCTACCCAGACCTAACTCGGAACACTCAGAATTCGCTCCCCTCAGCTTTCCAAAGGCTTCTGATGACTCCTTATTTGGCCTAACTGCCTCAGTGTTTGCTAGTACTGTGTTTCAGTTTCCTGGCTGCCAAAATAAATAACATGCAATAGGTTGGCTTAAACAAAGGTAATTTATTGGCTCATGGTTTTGAGTCCAGGAGAATTCCAAAATCAAGGCATCATCAAGCCAATGCTTTCTCCCGGAAGGCTGTGGTGTTCTGGGGCTGGCTGCCAGTGATTCTTGGTCCATTTGCTTTTCTGTTACCTGGCAATCTCTTCTGGGCTTCTCCCTTCTGTTCTGGGTTGTGTTGACCTTCAGCTCGGGGCTGCTCCCTCTGTGTGGCCCTGTAAGACCCTTACTGGGATTAAGACCCATCCCCAGTCAGTTGGGCCACACCTTAACTGAAGCAACCTCATCAAAAGGTCTATTTACAAGAGTTCACACCCACAGATACGGATTAAAGTTTAAGAACATGTTCTCTGGGGTACATGGTTCCAAACCACCTGCATAGTCAGACTTTTTAAAACCCCAGCAAAATGTAACTACTCTGATCCCATTTCCTCAGGACTTTTCTGGCTGAGACAGTAAATGATAAACTTATGAAATGTGAGTGCTATTGTATAAGATTACAGAGTTGTTTATTAATATAGATAGGAGTGACTAAGGTCTTGATTCAAAGTGGAAATCAATGGTGGGACTTTCAAGTTTGTAACCTGCTGAGTAGAGGAGAGATGGTATTTTCGGTATGTGACCATTTTAGTCATTTTCAAGCAATTTCCAGTAGGTTGCTGAATGTTCTCCTTGCTCATGAGGTTGATTCTCACCCTAAAATTAATTTTCAATCGTCATTCCCGATTTTCCCTTGGCAAAAATCCTTTTTTTTATAAATGGATACACGTATGGATAGATACACACACAAACATATTCACATATCATGCTTTTTGTGAAAAGAAAATCATTAGAAAACTTCTTAGTTTAAATCGATTTTGACCTCATTTATCATTTGAGGCTATTTGTATTGCAAAAATGATAAAAGGCAGAAATGGCATCAGGTGCCTTCATTTAGAAATAATTTAGGACACACTGAATTGCATCTCATATCCTAAAATGAATTCATATATTTGACTATGACAACAACTCTCACAGTTAATGTGAAAATGAGTGTTAACCACCTTTGTAAAGCTTTTTTTTGGAAAAAATATTTTAAATATTAGATGATCAGTTTTGAAGTAGACAAGAATGGCAATGTGTATTGCTCTCGGGTGGAATAAGAACTAAGCCATGTAGCATGGCAGTTATAGCAAAGCAGATGGGAATGGAGAGGGTCTGGGCCCAACCAAGTGCTAGGAAGACTTATTCCCAGTTGCTGCCACCAACAGTAGATGTTCAGGATGTGGGGATTCCAGATTTCATAAGGCAGTGTCCCTAGAATGATGAAAACTTAGGTACCAGAAACTCCGAGCAGTAAATTAAGTTCAGGTGGACCAGCTGTTGGTATCCAAAAAGTTGGTAGAGAACTTTAATTAGTAGCTGGTTAGACTCGAGGTATTAGAGATAGAATTTCAGTCCCTAGCTAGGTGATAATAAGGACAAATTTGTTCCCCTATCTTTAAAGAAGGTAAGGTGTTAAATAGATTACAGGAATGGTACATTGGGAAGAAGGACTAAGGTCTTACCGCAGTTTCTAATGAAAAGCACCACCAATTTGAAACTCAGTTCAGATACTGAATTAACCGAAAAACCTCCCACGTTAGCTATGACATGGAGAAATATCAGGGCTTCATAAATGGATTGGGCCTAATCTCCTTGGGCAGGATTCAGGAAAGGTTTCATTCCTTTCTGAAAATGTCTGTACCTTTGGCTTATTTTACATCATATGCTCGTGATACTTCTCTCTTTGCTCCCAGATTCATCTGACTGCTCCTTGAAATCAGTTCAATTTAGCAAACATTTACTGAGCACCTCCTCTTGGGCCAAGACCTTCATTTTAGGCACTGGGGAATCTGGCAGTGAACAAAACAAACTAAAATCCCATTCCCATTAGAGCTTGCATTCTGGGGTGAAGAATACGAGTGTCCCCCAAGGTTCTGCCCCCACGCCACTGTTCTTGCTGAGCCTCTGGTCCACTACTAGGGTTTTAACAGACACTCCCTCCCTACAGACTCTCAAATCTGTATTTCAGTCTAGTGTTACTCTCTTTCCATCACTTGAACTTGGAATTCGGTATGTCCAAAATTGTGCTCATCATCTTCCCCCCAGTATCTTCTGTAACTCCTCCATGTTAAGTCTCCCATGGTGGCCACTTCATTCACCCAGCCACCCAGGTTGGAGACCCAAGAGTCATCCCTTACCTCTTCTGTTGCCCCACCCACATCTTGTATTCACCTGCCAATTTTATATCTTAATCAAAAAGACAGCTCCCAACTTGGGATCCAACTTCTAATGTGCTAGACTTCGATAACAGTGAAAATTCCAACCTCCAGTCACTAAAAAATGAGACAAAACAATATAGAATTGCATCGTGAATGTCTCTGGTATCCAAAGTACTCCCTATATTGAAAGACTTTTCATATTGCTTTCCTGATCTCTCCAGATACTCTTATCTCCATTGCTACACAGATGATTATGGGTCTGCAAGTGTTTATCTTCTGGCAACAGAGCCAGTTGAAAGATAAGAAATTCAATGTACAACGGTTGGAAATAGTTCCCAGTCAAGCCTTTTCAAAGTTGCGTGTGTGTGTGTGTGTGTGTCTGTCTGCATATTATAACTTGTTGACCTGGGTGCTGACTTTCCATGTGGCTGCCATCTTTGATAATCTAGGCAATCAGAAGAGGGGTGGACAAGTTCACAACTGGTTAACTACAAGGGACATCAAAAAGCAGAGAGAGTATATATTTATACATTTGTGTGTGTGTGTGTATGCATGTATATAAAGCTAACCTTCAGTCTAACACATGCACAAACACACATCAACAATACAAAAAAGCAGGAAGAATGTCTAACTGGTCAGAGCTTGCCTTGACTTCAATACAGTGAGAAGGATGCAGTGGGCTCTCTTTATTGCCTGGGCAATGGGAATCCTTGAGTCATGAGTAAAGTAAGGAAAACTATAGGAACATCTAGAGAAAAAATGAATTCCCATTCTTAACTTTTGCGGAGTTTCCTGTTATGTCTTAATGCTGGGCATTGGGATCTTTCCTGGTGTAGATCGTAGCCCATCACTGTGTATAGATAATAATGAACATCGAGTAGAGAATAAGGTCCCAATTGGATTCACTGTAAGTGCTGAACTGGCCCCTCTGACCATGACAGTCTCTTTCATGTTTGTCAAATACCTTCCCTATTTTACATCCCAAATTAGGCTTTCATCATATTTTCCCTGTTTGTTGGACCATGTTATTCTCCTGTTTAAAACCCATCAGTGGTTCTCTATGTCCTCAAGGTTAAATTCCCGATTTCTTAATTGGTATACATGTCTTCCAGGAATGGCCTCTGTCTGTTCCAGAACTACATCTCTGGTGTACTTTTTGTCGGTCCAGACTGTTATCTCCGTGGCATTCTTTTTTTTTTTTTTTTTAATAATTTTTTTTTTATTTCCGTGGCATTCTTTAGAGTCCCTTTACTTGTCATTCCCCCAGACCTCTTTCTGTGATCACTTTCTCCTCTCCTTTAAGGCTCAGCTCAAGGATTACCTCCTCCAGGAAAATGATTTGATGGCATCCCCACAGCTGGGGCACAGCAGTGAGCCCCTTTTCCATGGCTCTGGAGCACCTCGAGCATATACATACCTTCGTTTTTCCCACATTGTGTCAAAAGTCTCTGAGTTTTCCACCTGAACTATGTTATAAGCCCGATGAGGACAATCACTACATCTTATTCATTTCTGTATCTGCAGACATAAGGCAGGGTTTGGCATGTGGCAAAAGCTCAGTATATGATGGTTGATAAAGGCAGCTGTGGAACTGGAATAAGAAATGTGGGTAAGAGAGAATTCAGTATAGAACAATGTGTGCAAAGTTTGGAGACAGAAAACTGCAAGTTTTATTTATGGGAAAGTAAGGATTTAGATGGCTGAGTAGTGGAAAGTAAGTGGGAATGCCTTTAAGTAAAGTAGATTAACTTTTTATGGACATTGACATCCAAGAAAGTAGGTAAGCTCTGTTTTCTAACCTAAAACTTACCTTGGCTTTTTTAGTAGTTGTGATATAACCACTAATATTGGAATGTTATTCTCTTTCCTAATGAGATGTTAATGCTTATTTTGAATATTGAAGTTATCCTTCTGTTTTTGTTTTTTTTCCGACTGCTTATCCTCCATGTTAAGTACTCAAAAGTCAAAATTTTAGAAGACAGACCAATTAAGAATGATTATTCTTATTATTAAGAAAAGTTTCTCATCATTCCATTAATCTTGAATTATCTAGTTATTTTCAAAATATAATCAGATTTCAGAAAGTTATCCTTTCACCAAACATTTTGGGATCACATGATTTTTAAAGCAACCATATTTCCCTGACTCCACCTAAAGAGTTCTCCCAATTTGTCTGCACTAGGTAGAAATTACTGTGGTCTTTATTGCAATTATAGCAAAATTGGTATAATTATATTCAACCTTATATTTTACTAATACTCTAAAGTATATGACACAGAGGCTAGCTTTAAATCTTTTTTTACTTTTTTTTACCTCTTATAGCACACTGTATAAGTACTGCTATTCATTCTCTTTTTACAGATGAGAATAATGTGCATAAAAAGGTTAAGTAAACTTGTCCATTGATATACAGCTAGTAAGTGGCCAAATGGGAGTAAAAGCTAGAACTGTTTTACTTCAAACTCTGTACTCTTAATGGCAATACTACAATGCTTCCTAGTATGTGGTTTGATGTACTAGGTAACTAAATCTGAAAATATGTATTATATAGTTTTTAAAGATATTATTAATGCGAATGCTTGATGCAGTTATTTCCATTGACTTTTTTCTATACCAAAGCACAAGAATGATCCAAGCCATACCTATGGTTTCCTACGGAAGTGACTCACAACCCAGTTTGAGGCAGAATTAGTGGGGGAAGAGAGGTTGGCATGCGAGATGAAAATCTGAGCTTCCAGAACCTTCCATGAGAATCTCATTTATAGAGCAAACCACCATAGAGCTTTTTTGGGGAATTATGATGATTAATAATAATTTTTTAAACCTTACTTAGTAAAGATTGTCAGTGTCTTTCTGTCTCCATTCTGACCTTACTCCAGTCCACACTGTTAGCAGAGTAATTGCTCTAAGACACAATCCTTGTTATCTTCAAAATAACATTTCAGTTCTGTAAGAAAGTCCCCCTTTTTCCACCCTTTAATTCTCACCATTTCCCTGTTTGAACACTTTGCTTCAGTGATACTGAAATGTTTGTAGTTCCCACCAGATACCATTTCTGTGGTCTCATGCTACTCCATCTGCATAGGCTGCCCCCACTACTTGCTGCCTTCTTTCTACTTGTCCTTCAGAATCCGTTTCCTCAACTAGGAAAAGCCTCCTCTGAGCATTCACAGTCCTTTACTTAACTCAGTTGTACAGCCTAATACTCGCCACTTTAATTGGGTGTCTATGCCTGTCTCTCCCACTAAATGATGAACTCCTTAAAAAATGAACTTACATTGTTTAGGACCTTGGATTTAATAGGTACTAAACTACTAATGAACATCCTTGAACATCCTTACACAAAGTGGAGCACTACACACTAAATGTCTGCTAAATAAATGGAGATGTATATTCTTTATTTTGTGACGAGGAAGACAAGGCTGTGCCAATGAGGAAGTCGCTTCTTAACACTCCAGCAGTGCATTGGAATGCTAAGAAGCCATGGAACCAAAAATGATCAAGAGCTGAAAAGAGCCTTAAAGGTCATCCATTCAACATGAGCCCCTGAGTAATCTTTCAGCTTCAGATTGAGTTTCAGCACTGTTTACATTCTCTAGTATCTCATAATGCTTTAGTAGCCTCATGCATCTCAGCTAGAGTATTTGCAAGCAGAGCCTACAAATATTCTTTCACAGACACCAGAATTATGTGCTGCTCACCCACTTTAGGATTTTAGAAACCTTCCTTAGTATAAAATGTGGGCTATTTCATACTTGATTAATACAAAACACCATCAATTGAGCTTGAATTGATAAAATTTCAAACTGTGTAACTTGGGCTATTAACTATAATAAACATATCAATTAGTACATAAAAGTATTGTGACTTTATGAGGTTTTATTATGTTGTCAACTAATGTGTGAAATCGGACCTTTGTAAAGATTTTAAGCTGTTTTATCTGATGTGTTGCTTGTATATCCTTTATTTTCTTTTGTTTTAAAAGCAAAATGCTATTAAAAAGATATTAAAATATATTCTAGATGTTCTTGAAGGCAGGGGACCATTTATTGTTTGTTTATTCATTTATTCCCTTTACTTTTGAAAAAAAAATATTTAAGAAGGCAGTAAAAATTCTTAGTAATACTTTTCATTATATAGATTCTCTACTGAACTTTTTCCACCTGGTTTCCTGTTTTGGTTGAAAAGTAATAAAAGAAGTAATGGATCTGAAGTACCCACAGAATATACAGATCCTTTCTTCAGGGTCTTTTGAGACACTGATAAAAACATACACTACTCAGTATTTTATGTGTAGTTTTAAGGGTTTCATAATTCCTTAGTCCCCCTGGGGAATTTTTAAAACCCAGTTAAGAAGTCCTTATTTTGGAGAGATTAAAACAAAACAAAACAAAACAAATAAAAAAAACAGTGGAACTCCAACAGCTTGCTGGAATATTTTTATACACTATTGTTCAAGATTTATTTTGGTAAGCATTGGTGATAGAATAAAGCATATGAAACCTTATAGATGTGATGCCTCTTAAAGACTACTTTCCTATGGCAGATATGAGCAGACTGAGCGTGGTCTGATTTGAAACATGTTTGTGAGGTAGGAAACATGCGTCACAAAGCACCGAGTGTCAGAACTGAGGTCAGCCGTTCAGTTGAATTATGATCAAAGCAAAGCAAAGCAGATTTCTTAGTAATCAGAATTAAAGATTTCCTTCTTATAACAAAATCATAGAAAGTTGAGGTTGGAAGGAGTTTGCACGGTTATCAAGTTCAGCCACCTGCCCAGTGCTTGTGTCCCCATCAATTACCTCCCAACTTGTGCTGGAACATCTCAACCTGTAGCATCTCAAAAAAAGGCATATTCCATATTGTAACGCTTTGAACACTCAAATGATTCCTCCTTGTGTTGAGCTGAAATCCATCCTTATCACGTCCACCTATTTGACACTTGTATTCGTGAAAGCTGCTTCAAATGAGATTGCCTAAAAATGACCAGGTTTTATACGTGCTGCTGTTTCTCTTTAGGCAACGAAAAATCTTGTTAATGTTTCAGCAGATACTTGATTTCTGATCTATATCAATGATCTATTTAAATTTTATTATTTTGAAGGTGAAATCATATGTTTGGAAGTGCTTTGTCAAGTGTAGAGCATTTGACAAATGTCAAGCCTTACTGCTATTATTGCCATGAAAATAACCCACTAGAAATAACTCCCCTTGTTGTATTGATGATAGGATAGTTTAAATATCCGTGAGACCTTAAGAATAAATAATAAAGATTCTGATGATTGAAAACAAAT
The DNA here is from genome assembly GCA_029593785.1 of Cabassous unicinctus. NCBI lineage: Eukaryota > Metazoa > Chordata > Mammalia > Cingulata > Chlamyphoridae > Cabassous > Cabassous unicinctus. The sequence goes on along the minus strand of JAQZBX010002743.1, from coordinate 44,356 downwards.
GGCACAAGGGCAAACTTATTTCAGAATAATGTGCATCAGGCAATGTCTTGGAGAAATGTCTGAATTTTTAAAGGTACATACATGGTTTCAAGTTTTTAATGTATTTTACAAATCGATAAACATAATGAAGACAAATGAAATAATTTACATTAGAACAATATTGACTAGTAATGAAATCATTAAAAAAAATAACTGGTGAATCCACAAATTCAGTGCATATTAATTATGTCAACCTTTTTAATTTGAACAAAAAATCTGTTAATTTCAGTTACAAATAAAAATTTAAAATTATCAGAAGAAGAAATTATTTTAAAAAGTTTTTTTTTAGAAGAATCATATACAGATACAGAAGAATAATTCTATACCCTGGGATCATATTGGTCTTGTTTAGGGTAGTGATTTGCTATTGCCCATCATCCATAAGGTCAGAAGAGAAGACAGTTTTTTCACCTTCAGTGATTTGTGTTTTATGTAAAAATGACTCTTTCCTGTAGGGAGGGTTTTAATGTGCCTGAATACGTTTTACATTGTGGTTGTGGAACATTCTCTTTTAAGATCGATAAAACAGAATATTATTCATTAAGCTTGATTTGGCCTAGTAGTACATGAAGCAGAATACAGGGATAGAGATGACCTTTTCGACCCACTCAATCCCTGTATAATATAAAAATTACTGAAACTTTGAATCAATTTACGTGGAAAAGTCTTTAACTTAAACATTTTAAATTTTCTTGTCCTTTAATTGATAGAAATATTCGAAAACCAGGTATATTTAAATCTCTGGGGTTGTGTGGTAGCAAATGATTGTCACCATAGTTAGAATAGAGCATTTAAGTGGTCACAGCATTGTTGTTGTAGCTTATTGGAAAAGAAACCCAAACACTAATTTCATTACAGTCATTCTGAATTATTCTTTTGTTCCACCAACAATTGTCATTAGTATGCCAAATGGCATTGACTGTGTTTCAAATAACTGAAAATGTCATAAGGTTAGAGCTTGTGCTTTTTATTGGTGGTTTTTATTTGTATTTTTTCCATAGTTGGAAGGGCACAATATCTTCTCCACCCTGAGCTCCAGCGAATATGAACAGGTGCTTGAGATCATCCGCAAAGCCATCATCGCCACAGACCTTGCTTTATACTTTGGAAACAGGAAACAGTTGGAAGAGATGTACCAGACGGGATCACTAAACCTTGATAATCAATCACATAGGTAAAAACAATTTTTAAACGTTTACAAGCCCAGGAAGTATCTGAGATAAATTATATTTACATTTAGAAATGTAATTTCACATAAATTTATATCTGAAACAAGAAATGTAAAAACAAAACAAAAATTTTATATAGTTTTTTTCTGTTTTATTTTGTGTGCATTTTGTTTATATTTACTTTGGGTATTTCATTGCGTAACAAAATTGATGATAATGGATTATGGGAATTATTAAAATACTATTAGAATTTATATGAAATTGGAATTTATACTAGTCATGCAAAAATGGACACTAAAGGAAAAATCTAGCAAGTTCTTTCCCAAGTGGTCCTTTGCTGAATTTATTATACTCCAGGATTTGGCCACTGGCTTCACAGACTCAGAAGCCTGACTTGCTGAGCAAAGGAAAATGAATTTATTTTTCAGAAACTTAATTAACCAAGCGCTTGTGATTGGTCTATAAAACCGAAATACCATTTTATTGAATCACAACGTATATTCCAGTCACAAGGATCAGAATATTGTCATTCCTTGTAATCCAATTTAAGAAGAAGCCAAGTTGCAATGAAAAGTTTGTTTCATGAACTTGGAATCTGGTCAAGGGGATTCAAATGGGTGTTCTAATGACCGCAGGCAAAAAGTTTGCCTGATGCTGTGTTTTCGCAGAAGGGGTGTCTTGCTAGTAGATTCAGAGCTATGTCAGGTCTGATCATCATGAAGCCATCCCAGCTGCATATTAGAACTAAGTCTAAGTCCCTTGGCTAAACCACTCCCTTGGACAGTTTATAGGTGGTTACCACTAGCATCTATTGCTCTTACTTTACTTTGACTGTTTCCATGCTTGACTAACTCCGTTCTTAGCACTGCCTTCGTTTGTGAACATTCATTGACTGGTTCCAGTCCATTCTTGCTGAACTTGGAGCTTTTGTTCAGGTGCTTTGCATAGCTCCTCAAGGATCCATTAGGCACTGAGCTTAACATTTCATTCAAGTGAGCAGTCTCTAGTTTCCTTACTTTCAGGTTTTTAGAGTCAATTCACTTACAGTACCCCGAACACAAAACACTAGTTTTACAAATGAATATAGATACATCATAACATTTACCTCTTCAAGAATAAGTATTTCCATAATGGTACCCGTGCCATATGATTAAGCAACAGTTTGTTATTCAACTTGACCTCCAACAGGGACAGATGCAGATTTTGTGGAGCTTGAAACTTATATAATTTTGGGAGCCTTCTCTTTGAAAATCAATTCAACAATATCTTACTTTTGCATACTGCAGTATGAACACGTTGCCAGGGGCCCTCCCAGGGTCGTGGATGGGGCTAGTGTCAGAGAAGGGACCTAAAGATGGGTCAACATCACAGAATATACTCTCTTCCTCGATCCAAATATGGATGATTTACAATAGTTACATCTCGTTGCCTTCAACAAGCTTTATATACAGTTGTTTGTACTGAGTAAGAGCTAGATAAACTGGTGTTTGTTCCCAATTCTCTTCTTTCAGGGCAATTATAAAGTAAGAGAAATATAGCCTGAATTAAGTATCATTTGGCTTGCTGAAACCCATGTGCCCACATTTTTTTAAGGTATGAAAAAGGATCATGTAAATAGTATCAAGTATCTTGAATGCATATTATTCTTGTGCCTATTTGTCTATTCATAACTTTCGCTTATTTTGTGTTGAATTGTTTACTTTTTATAAATTAGTTTGCATTCTATCTTTTCATTAAGGGTGTTAAAATTTTCTCTTTTACTTCTTACAAATATTTTCTGTAGGTGATATTCAAATATTTTATTCAAATTTTCTTTGAAAACACAAAGTAATTTAATTTCATGAGGCCAAGTCTGTTATCATTTATTTTTATCAAATATGGGTTTCTTATCTTTCTTAATAAGGTTTCCCCTATCCTCACAGTTATGTAAACAAGTAAAACACTTGTTTTAAAGTGTTTTTGAATATTTGTATAGTTTTAATTTTTATATTTTCATCTTAACACTTCTGGAATTATATTGAGTTATGAATATAACTTTATTTCTTCTTAATGTGTATCATTTAATGAACTATCCATTTTTTCCCACTGAATTAAATTTATTATGTTTTCGTGTCAACTTGGGTTATTCTTTGGACCCTTTAAGCCATTTAGTTGCTAATTATCTAATCCTCAACTAAGATCATATTGTTTTGTTTTCTGAAACTATATTGAAATTTATCATACATACTTAATCTTCATCTTCCCTTTACTTTTCAAAAATTTCATGAAAGTCATTACTTAGTAAGTTTTTGAATTTTTTTATAAGAAAATTTTCAAACTTGCAGGAAAGTAGATACTCAAATGTAGTTCCACACCCACTACCTAGATGAAAGAATTAACTTTTTACCATATTTCTTTGCCTTTTTATTATTATTTTTTTTTTTGCTGAGAAACCATTTTGTAGCAAATTATAAACATGACACATCACCCTCTTCATCATGAATATTTAAAAAAAAAGAAAACATTCAGTCAACAGGTTTTTTTCCAATTAAAAATATTCACAGTGGCATTCTAATTGAAATTATGTTACATTTATTTATTCACATGAAAATGAAAGTACATTGTCTTCTTATCCAAAAACACCACCTGGCATTTTTTTAATCATTAATAAAATTTTATAGCTTGCTTACATAAGTCCTATAGTTTTCTTGATAAAATATACCAGTTATTTTAGAGATTTATCGCTTCTGAATGTAATTTTTCCCATTTCTTACTGAAAATACAGTTTATGTATTTTCATATATTTGTCAATTTTGCTTCAAGTATTTTGAAACTTTGTTTTTAGGTGCAAACACATTTAGATTTTTCATGTCTTCATGATAAATTTATCCTTATCAATATGAAACAAATCCTTTTTATTTCTGGTAATATTCCTTTCCTTAATATTTTCTACTTCTGAAGTAGCCACACCAGATTTCTTATGCTTAGTATTGGCATGGGCTATTCTTTTCCAGTCCTTTACTGTCATGATATCTGTGTCTTTTATAGTTAAAGTCTGTCTCTTGTAAATAGTATATAATTAAGGAGTTTTGGATTGTAATGGACTATTCCATCTACATGCGTTTAATATAATTACATTTAAGGTTGGGTTTATGTCTAGTATCTTACTTGTTTTCTTTTTGACTTCTCTTCTTTGTCCCTCCTTTCCATCTCCTTTTGAGTTGACCTTTTTAGAATTCTGTTATCTATCCTCTATAGACATTTCTTGTTAAACCTCCTTAAATTTTCAAGTGCTTTATCTAGGGTTCACAATTATACATTTTTATCAGTCCACCTTGAATCAATAATGACATTTCTGTACAATGTAAATACCTTAAAAACAGCACAATCCCATTTATGCCTACCTCCTTTTGTCCTTTATGCTATTGTTGTAATATATTATACTTCTACGTATTTATATACCCAACCATATTTGTGAATGTTTTTAATTAAATATTTAATTGCCCATTAAAGAGCTTAAAGAAAAAAAGAAAAATAGTCTCTCATATATACTCACATATTTACCACTTTCAATGCTCATCATAACTTTGGTAGATCCAGATTTCCATCTGGTATTTCACTGCAGCCCAAGGAATGTCCTTTAACATTTCTTAAAGTGTGTTGACAACAGATTCTCTCAACCTTTGTTTAACTGAAAATGCCTTTATTTCAGCTTCACCTTTTAAAGGTATTTTCTCTAGATTTAGAATTCTAAGTTGACAGGTTTTTTTCGTTTTGTTTTAATTACATCAGCATTTTTAAAATGTTGCTCAATTTTCTGACCTCCATTTTCTTTTTACCCCTCATGAGAAGGAGGCAGTCATTCTTATTTTATTCCCCTTATGTGTCTTTTGATTCTGGCTGCTTTTAAGATTTTTTATATACCTTTGGTTTCCCACACTATGTCTATAATATGCCTAAGTGTGGCTTTCTTCATGTTTACCTTGCCTGGGGTCCTCTGAGTTATCTGGGTCTGGGAGCTGTTGATTCTAGTGAAATTTGGAAAATTTTAACCATTTTATTCAAATATTTTTTCTACGCTATTCTCTGTTTCTTTTCTTCTGAGACTTTAATTACATATGTATTAGACCTATTAATACCAGCCTAAATGTCATCAGGACTCTGTACTTTTTTTGTTTTTTTTCAAATTTGCATAACTCTCTGTGCCTCAGTTTGGGTAATTTGTAGTGATCTGCATTCAGTGCCACTTTTGGTTTCTTCTGTCATGACCAGTCTGTTGTTAATCCCATACAATGAATTTTAAATTTTTATTTGTTGTATTTTTCAGTACAGGATTTCCTGTTGGTTCATTTTTTATAACTTCCATGTCTCTCCTGAAATTCCTCCTCTCCTCACCCTTATATCATATTTTCTTGAAACTTCTTTAAGAAGTTATTTTAAAATACTTGTCTATGTTTCTACCATCGGAGTCCTCTATGGGTCTATTCTGTTGACTGATTTTCTCTCAACTATGAATTACATTTTCCTGTTGTGTAACATGTCTAGTAAATTTGTATTTATACAGAACTTTGTGAATAATCTACTGTAGAGACCAATTCAGTTATTTTTCTCTGAAGAGATTTAAGGGTGTTTTTTTTTTTCTAGCAGCCAGTTAGATTTTTCATAGATCATCCTAAATTTATGGAGATTTTATTTTAACCTTTGTTTGGGTGATTCTCTCTTTGGGCCTTGATCCTTGGGCTAATAATACTTTAATCCTTGCTTTATTCCTAAAGCATTCTGATTCTAGTGTTTGAAAGGAAAACTAGTGGTGCTTACCAAACCCTTCCAAGGTTTCAGGACATGATCACCAATCCTACTCTTTCCTGATATGAAAAGGTACTAATATCTCAGCTCAGTTCTTTTAGTCTTGAGTCCCACCCCACTCAAGTGCAGTTCACAGGTCGGCCAAGGATTTGAGGGAAATACGTATGCAGATTTGGGGACTTCTGCTTTTTTGGTTCCCTTCTTTCCAGGATTTCTCTCCTCAATGTCTAGCTGCTCTGGCAGCCTTAAACTCCAACCTCTCAGGTCATACTGTTACTTTCTTTTGGGTTTTATTTGCCACATGCTTAGACTGTGATTTCCCTCAAGGAAAAAAAGCTAGATAAAAGTGGAACTCACGCTTCTTTCAAAGGTTGAATCACCTGCTGTTTCTCCCTGCTTTTAGGTATTCTGCAGTGTCCTCAAAGTGTTGTTTTTAATTTTGTCCAGAGTTTATCATTGTTATTCTGTCATTTACCAGAAGCCTAAATATTTGTTTTGCTTCTAACCATTTAATTATATTCTGTTGATCAGTTGGAAAAGATTATTTGAGTCTCCTTGGATATTTAGGCATACAATCATATCATTTGTATATAAATATAATTTTTCTACTTTTTTGATATTTATATTTCTCATTTTGCTTTCTTATCTGACTACATAGCTGGAACCTACAAAGCAATATTGGCTTTGGGTGGGGAAAGCAACCACATCTAATATGTGTCTGCTTTTAATAGCAATGGTTTTAGAATTTTAAGTTTAATGAGGTTAGACATCTTTTGTAACCATTTCATTATGCATGAATAATTTTCTTCTATACTTATCTTACTTTTGATGAGGAATTTTATTGAATCCATATACAAGTTCCATTGATATAGGGATTTCCTCTCAAATTCTTGTGAATTGTTTTTTGTTGCTGTTAGATTTTCACATTTCCGAATTGAATTTCTTTTACTCTGTTTTCTCCTAGAATTACTTCTTCAATTCACTAAGGAAGTCAATTTTCTAACTTTTTCAGAAAGTTTGCATCTAATTTATTTGTTGTTATATAGTTGTTGTTTTTTTCTATATTATATTTTGCTACTGAAATTATGCTGGTTTTATAAAAGTAAATTGGGAAGCTATTGATTTTTCTTTTTGGTCTGGAAGAGTTTGAATAATCAAGTTTATACCCGTGGGGAAAGTTAAATAATATTCATTTGTAAAACTATTATAGTCTGCCACCTTTTTAACTGGAAGATCTTTAACAAACTTTCTAATGTCTTTTATGGTTTTGGGCTTTGTTTTGGTTTGCTTTTTACATTTTAGTTCATCTCTTGAGCAGATTATTTTGCTAGAAAGTCATCTTTAAACCCTAGATTTTTGAGCTAATAATTTATTTCATCCTACTATGTGTTTAGTTATATTTTAAAAATTTTATATTTTTATTTTCTTTCTTTGTTTTTTTACCAGACTTCCCTGGGATTTTTATTTTAATTTTTCCATTTTTTACAAACTATCTCTTGTAAGCTTTATCATTTCTTTCTCATGTGTTTATTCTTTCATTTATTTTAACTTTAAATATTTATTCTTTCCTTATACTTTTAATGTTTCCTTTCTTGTTTTTAAATTAAGGTAAAAGTGGAATTCTTGAATTATATATACACTATCCTCTAAGTACTGATTGAACTCTACCTTCCAAATTTTTCATGAAGCACTTTCTTTTTCTTTAGTTTTCTTTGATAATTTATAATTTCTGAGTTTTTTCTCATTGATTCAGAAGTTATTTAAAGGGATTTCCTAATATCCAAGTGATTTGCATGTTATTTACTTTTTAAGGGCATCCCTTTTGAGTATTGTCAAGAGAAAATGACACATAAAATTGTGAAATTTTTTAACAGATTAATGTTTTCATTCTGGCCAAGTCATCTAAAGTATAGCCAACAAATAACATAAACACCCATTTTTAAATTTTTACAAATTTAACCACTATCATATGCTAGATGGAAAAGATTTCCATCACCATTTTACACTTTTCTAATCAAAGCTCTTTACCCCTGACTCAGGAACCAATGTGCTTTTTATTTGTAGATTATACTTGTCTTATATAAAGTTTCAAATATGTAGGGTCATACAGTATGTGTGCTTTTGTATCTGACTTCATTCACTCAGGGTAATGTTTGCGATATTCATTGATTTTATGTGTATTAAGAATTCATTCCTTTTTATTGATTAGTAGTATCCATTTTATTAATAGAACACAATTTGTCTATCCATTCACCTATTGATGGACACTTGTGTTATTTCCACTTTGGAGCTATTATGCATAAGGCAGCTGTGAACATTTGTGTACAAATCTTTATGAGGATATATGTTTTCATCTTTCCAGAGTAAATACATTGAAATGTAATTGAAGGATCATATGGCAAATGTATGTTTAACTTTAAATTAATGAATGATTTTCTTTGTTTGCAGCAATATATGATAGTTTCAGTTGCACCACATCCTTGCCAACACTTGGTATCAGCAGCTGTCTTAGTTTGCCAGGGTTGCTGTGAAGTATCACACAATGGGCTGGCTTAAAGAGCAGGAATATATTGCCTCATGGTTTTGGAGGCTAGAAGTCCAAAATCAAAAAGCCTTGATCAGAGACCATGCGTCTCCCAGAATCTGTCGTGTTCTGGTGTTGGCTTGCTGCAGTCCTTAGGGTTGCTTGGCTTGCATTTCTGCCTCTGTCACATGGCAGTCTGTGTCCTTGGTCTCTGACTGACTACATCTAAATTTCCTCTTCTGTAAAGAATTCCAGTCATATGGCCTAAGGTTCACCCAGATTCAATTTGATCTCATCCAAACAGGATCTTCAAAGATCCTTTTCACAGACGAGCCCACACCTTAACTAATAATAGCATCTTCAGAGGTCCTATTTACAAATGGGGTTCACACCCACAAAAAAGTGAATTAAGACTTGAACTGTCTTTTGTGGGGGACGTGATTCAATCCCCAATGGCAGCCATTTTAATTTTGGCCATTCTGGTGGGTGTATGATTTTTAACAATCATACCTGATGACTGATGATGTTGGGCATCTCTTCCTGTGATTATTGGCTCTTCCCATATCTTCTTCTGTAAAGTTTCTGTTTTTATCATGAATGGAAAATAAACTTTTTCTGTATCTGTTGAGTTAAATATACTGTTTTCTCCTTTATTCTGTTAAAGTGGTACATTGCATTGATTGACTTTCAAAGGTACAACTAACATTGCATATCTGGGGTAAACCTTATTTGGTCAGGGTGCATAATCATTTTCATATGTTGTAAAATTCAATTTGTTTATTTTTTTTAAGGATTTTTTTCATCTGTTTTCATGTGGCATATTGGTCTATAGTTTCCTTTTCATTTATGTCTGGTTTTGGTATTGGAGTAAACCTGGACTCATAAAAAGAGTTAAGAAATGTTCCTTTCTCTTTTTATTTTTATCATAACTTCCTTAATTTATAATTCATGTACCATAAAATTCACTCATTTAATGTCAGTGGTTTTTAGTAAGTGCTCAAGTACATGCAATCATTATCAGAGTCAATCTTAGGACATTTTCATCACCTCAAAAAGAAACCCCATACCCTTTAGCTATCACCTCCCACCACAATCCTTTCCTTAACCCTAAGCAAATGCCAGTTTACTTTCTATCTCTAAATTTAGATTTGCCTTTTCAAAACATTTCACATAAATGAAAACATAAAGTATGTTGTGGTCTTTTGTGACTGACTTCTTTTACCTATCATGTTTTCATTGTTCATCAATACTATAGCATGTATCTGTGCTGCTTTCTTTTTGTGGCCAAATTATATTCCATTTTGGATATACCACATTTTGTTTATCCGTTCATGAATTGATGGGCATTTGGGACATTTTCACCTTTTGCCCATTATGAATAATGCTGCTATAAACAATCAAGTACAAGTTTTTGTGTGGACATACTTTCCACTTCTCTTGGGTATTTGCCTAGAAGTAGAATTGCTGGGACATATGGTAACTGTATATTTAGGCATTTGAGGAACTACCAGACTGTTTTCCAAAGTGGCTTCACTATTTGACATTCCCATTAGCAGTGTATGAAGTTGCCAATTTCTCCACATCCCTGCCAATGCTTGTTTTTATCTGACTTTTAGATTATAGCCATTGTCTTAGTTTCCAGGGGCTGCCATATAAAGTGGCAGGGACAGGGTGGCGTAAAGCAACAGAAATTTATTGTATCACAGTGCTGGAGGCCGTAAGTCTGAAATCAAGTGTTGGTAGACCATGCTTCTTCTGAAGTTTTGGGGAAAGAATCTCTTCCATGCCTATATCCTGGCTTCTGGCGGTGGCTTTCTAGTAATCCATGGCATTCTCTGCCTCATTTGTCACATGGCATTCTTCCCCGTGTTTGTCTATCTGTGATCAATTCTCACTTTCTTTTAAGGACACCAGTCATGTAGGATTAAGGTCCACCCTAATCTAGCTTGGCCTCATCGTAACTAATAACATCTTCCATGTACAAATAAGATCGCATTCACAGGACTTGAAAACTAAAAGACTTGTGTCCTGAAAACTAAAAAAAAATACTTGTGTCTTTTGGGAAGGACACAAATCAACCCATAACAGCCATCCTGGTGGGGGTAAAGTGGCATCTCATTGTGGTTTTGATTTGTGTTTCCTTGATGTCTAGTGATGTTAAGTATCTTTTCATGTGAATATTGTCCATTTGTCTATCCATTTAGAGAAATGTGTACTTCAATCCTTTGCCCAATTTTATTTGTTTTTTTATGTGTGTTTTTATCATTGTTGTAAGAACTCTTTATATATTCTAGATAAAATTCCCTTATCAGATAAATGATTTGCAAGTATTTTCTCCTATTTTGTAGGTTTACTTTTCATATTCTTGATAATTTACTTTGAAACAAGAGGATTCAATTTTGATGAAGTCCAGTTTATCTATTTTTTCCTTTGTTGCTCATCCTTTTGGTGTCATATCTAAGATTCAATTCCCAAATCCATGGTCATGGAGATTTACCCCTATATTTCTTCTAAGTGTTTTTGAGTTTTAGTCCTAACAGTTAGGTCTTTGATCCATTTTTAGTTTATTTTTTATATGTAGTATGAGGTAAGGATCCAAGTCCATCATTTTGCACCATTTGTTCAAAATACTTTCTCCCTTTTGCCATCTTAAGAAAGATTAAATTTTCCAATTCGTGAACATGGAGTATGTCTCTATTTAGGTATCATTTAAATTCTTTCAACAATGCTTTGTAGTTTTCAGAGTATGGATTTTGTACTTTTTTTTCCAATTTATTCCTAAATACCTATATTTTAAAATTTTGAGTCTATTTTCAATAGAATTGTTCCCTTAAATCCAGTTTTTGGATTGTTCATTGCAAGTGCATAAAAATAAAATAAAATTGACTTTGTTTATTGTTATTTTATTCTGCAACTTTGTTGAACTTATTTTGTGGTACTAATGTTTTTTAGAAGATTCCTTGAGATTGTCTATATACAAGATCATGCCATCTGTAAAAATAGAGGTCATTTTACTATCTCTTTCTTGTCTGGATGCCTTTTATTTCTTTTTATTGCCTAATTGCCCTCCCTAGAACCTCCAGTAAAATGTTGAAAAATGACAAAAATGGAGATCCTTGTCTTGTTTCTGATATTAGGGAAAAGAATACAGTCTTTGAACATTAACTGTAAATGGGCTTTACCGGTTTGAGGAAATTTCTTTACCTTTCTAGTGTGTTGAGTGGTTTTTTATTTATCATGAATAGATGTTGGATTTGATCATGCTTTCTCATGTGTCTATTTAGATGATCATGTTTGTTTTTTAATTCTGTTGGTACCACGTATTACATTGATTTTCAGATGTTAAACCAACCCTGTATTCCTGTCATAAATCACACTTGGTCATGGTGTATAATTCCTTTTATATGTTGCTGGATTTGGTTTGCTAATATTTTGTTGTGCTTTTTTTGCATCTATATTCATGAAAGCAATGATCTGTAGTTTTCTTTTCTTGTATATTTGTCTGGTTTTGGTATTAGGGTAATATTTGCCTCTTTTGAATGAGTTGGGAAATATTCCTTCCTCTTCTATGCTTTGGAAGAATTTGTGGAGAATTAGTATTAATGCTTCTTTAAATGTTTGGTAGAAATCAGCAGTGAAGCTGTTTCTCTGAGGCTCTATTCATTTTTCTTCATTGTTTTTTTCTCTTTCCTTCAAATTGCATAATCTCTACTTTTACTTCTCTACTTCTTTCTTCTGCCAGTTCAAATCTATTCACGTCCCTATAATGAGTTTTTTTCCTGCTTATTATACTTTCTACTTCAGAATTTCCATTTCCATATTTTCTGAAATTTCTATCTCGTTATCAACATTCTCTATTTGATGCAACATTATCATACCTTCTTTTGCTTCTTTAATAGTGGTTTCCTTTTGTTCTATGAACACATTTACAATGGCTGCCTCACAATGTTTTCTGCTAAATCCAAACTCTATTTGCCCTTTTCATTGGCAGTTTCTATTGCCTGCTTTTTACCCAGTGTATTGATCACGCTTCCTTATTTCTTAGCCTGTCTTCTAATTTTTGTTGGAAAATGGACATTTAGATAATGCATTGTAGCAACTCTGGGTCTTCTCCCCGGCCTCCTAGGGCTTGTTATTGTTATTTGCTTGTTCAGTCTCTGGCTAGATTATTTTTGTGCAGTCTCTCCCGTCTCCTCCACCACCCCACCACAGTGTGAAGTCTCCGATGTTGCTCCTCACAGGAACAGTCTCAGGTTTGCCCATGGTCACCCTGGGATGACAAGGGTTGTCTCTTTCTCTAACTATACCCACCTGGTAAACTCCAATAATTGCCAGGTGTTTGTGCTGTTGCTTCCAATAATGCTCTGGGGCATAAATCACTTCACAGGCTGGTCCAATCAAATTCAGGCCCCTTTGAAAGGATTGTTCCCAAGGTCAGTATTTGAGATTTATTCTGACCCCAGAATGGCCCATCCCCAATGTCTCTTTTCCCAGTTTTTTTTTTTTTTCTGAAAAAATTACTTAGATTATAATTTATGGCTCAAAAATATTTGTCAGTATCTTCCCTTGAGAGTTCTCAGAGGCTTAAATTCTCTACACTCTTGTAAATGAAGTTAGTTCCTCAGGATCCTAGAGTAAAGGTTCTCAGCTCTCTGTTTTATTAACTGCTTCTCCCCATTAGCAAAATCTCTAAGCCATGCCTGGAGTGCTGGAGGCAGTAACAAATGGCAGAGTGCTCCTTGTCTTGCCTTTCTCAGCATGGGCCTTCCACCCTAGAGTTGAGGCAAGGATTATTGGTGCCCAAGATGGAGTCTCTGTCTTACAAGTTTGCCCCCACCTCTCAGCTTCACTCTGCCAGTACACAGCCTCCATAACAGGTACTGGTGGGCAGGAAGAGAAGTGTTGACTTCTGCCCCTCCTGGAAAGACAGTCCTCCAGTTGGGACCTGTGGGGAGAGGGAACTGTGTCTTCTTGGTGGCACCAGTCTGGAATGGATTTTCCGTCTCACCAAGCTGGAAGGTGGGGGGAAGTAAAGTGGGTCTTTGTTGAAATACCACAGACTCTCATTGTTCTTAATGAGCTTTAATAGATTTTCTGGAATAAATATTTCTTCACTTGTTGTATGCCTTAAGACTGTATCCAGAGTCTTTACATGGTTAATTTTTAAATGCTTTTCACCAGTTTCACTGGAGATCAAGACCACAGAGTTCCTCACACTGCCATGCCAGAAGTGGAACTCTGGATTTTATGAGAGAAAATAAGTTTGATATTATTACTTCCTTAAGTGTTTGCTAGAATTATCAATGTAGCCATATGGGCCTGGGTTTTTGTGTGTGCGTGTGGGAAGAGTTTTAATTATATGTGTATATCTGCATTACATGTATCTCTAATAAGTATATGGCTATTCACATTTTCTGTTTCATGTTAAGTTTTTGTGATTTGTATGTTTCACGGAATTTGTCAACTTCATGTAAGTTTTGAATTTATTGGCTTATAATAGTCTCTTATTAATTATACTTTTAATGAGTGTAGAATCTGTAATGACATCTCCTTTTTCATGCCTCATATCAATAATTTGTATCCTCTTTCATTTTCTGTTCAGTCTGGTTAGAGGTTACTCAATTTTATGAAAAAAAGTTTTTTAACAAAACCAGCTTTGTTTTCATTTGTGTTCTTTATTGTTTGTCTGTTTATCACTCTACTGATTTTTGTTCTTATCTTTATTATTCCTTTCCTTTGGTTTTAATTTGGTCTTCTTTTTCTACCTTCTTAACATGGAAGTTCAGATCCTTGATTTTTAACTTTCTTCTGTTTTGCCATGAACATTTAATGCTACAGATTTCTCTTTAAGCAGTTCTTTAGCTGAGCTCCATCCCACAAATTTTCACTCATTTCATAAATTTTTTTCTTTGAAATTTCTTCTTTGACAAATTGTTATTAAAAGTGTGTTTAGTTTCAAAATACTGGAGTATTTTGCAGGTATTATTAAAGGAAAAACTGTAATTCTACTGTGTTGGTTAAGTCATAAGATTTATGTTTCGGGTTAGAAGTTTTATGCATATGATATATCATTCTCTATTCTTATTTGATGGTTGAGGCTGTGAATTTTGTTTGCAGCTGTGAATTTTTAAACATAAAACATATATGCTTTATGTTTAAAAATATTATTTAGCTATGTTTTATTTTAGTTCCAATCTGAGATTTTATTTTTTTCCTAGAGCCATTCAACTTATTTAATAATTGATATATTTGATTTTATCCCATTCATCTTAGTATATGTTTGCTGCTTATTGTCTTTTTTTTCTCATTTCCCCTTCCCTTACCTTTACTGGATTGTTCACAAAATAGCACAGTAATTTCTATTATGTATCTTCATGTTGTTAGCCTTTCCAGTTTTCAGTCAAATTTATGCCTGTAATTCTCAATTGCTGTTTCAAGATTAAAACATTGAATATGCTACCATACACCAAAACCTACAGTTTTTAGTATCTTTCCTTCCCCATGTCCTTCTCCTTCTTACCCTATTTTTTGTAAAAATTGAGATTTTTACAAACGGTAATTAGGTTTTCCCTGTATATCCATCCTCTTTATTTTAAAGATGCACTAAAACCTGTATTATAGCTCTCAGTCTCATACCATCATCTACTTAGATAATATTTTACAGATATTTTTGTGAGTTTTTACCCTTTCTAGTATCAAGATGTGTGATATAATTGTTATTTAACTAGAGTACTGTTGACTAAATTACTCAGATAGAATACATGGGTAGTATTTCTTTTAATGTGTGCAATTTTTTTTCTTTTTTTTCACATTTAAATGACATCAAGGCTGGATATATATGATTCTTGGACTACAGTGCTTTTGTCTTTATAGTCTATTAACACTGCTTTAATGCTGTCTTACTTAACAGAGTTGTATAGATGTGGGAATTGCCTAAGGAGAGTGCCAAAAATATGTGCATACTTTTCCCATGGCCTGTTGACTGATACTGGGTTACTAAGACCCAGAGTGAGATACCATGAGCCCTAGCAGGGAGCAGTTATTCCAGGATTGAAGGTGGCATAGAGATATTAGGGCTCATACGATGCCAGCCCATCCAGAGGGAGATACCTTGCTAACACCACAAGCAGGGGTACCAACAAGGCAATCTCAGAAAAGATTCTTGTATTCTTGGGCCATGCCGAAAAATACACTAGATCTACCTTATCCAAGCCAAAAATCAAGCCATCACATCATCAAGGAGAACTACTACTAAATTTAATGCTTGGCAGAACAAAACCAACATTTTTTAAAGAAAGACAATGTAATCCAAATTCTTTACAATGTATTGTCTTAACAGACATCTGCAAACTATGGCTCACAGGCCAAACCCAGTGTATGGGCTATTTTTGTTTATAGTCTATGAACTAAGAATGAGTTTTATAGTCTTAAAGAGCTGTAAAAAAAAATGAAAAAAAGAAGAATATGCAACAAATACTATACATGGACCACAAACCTAAAATATTTACCATCAGCCCTTTAGAGGCATAAAATTTAAAAATTGCTAGAAACGTGAGGAAGCAGGAAAATGAGACCGGCCCATATTCAAGAAGAAAAAGAAAAATAGTCAACAGAAACAGATCTTAATATGACCCACCTTTTAAAATTTTTTTTTAAAAATTAACAGACAATGACTTTAAACAGCTCAAGGAATTTTTAAAAATTGGTTTTGATGACGAAAAAAATGTATAGAAATGGGAAACATGAAATAGTCAATTGGAATTTTGAGAACAGCAAAGTACCTGAGAGATACAACACTTAAAGAACAAGGTAGCAACCATTTGCATGATGACAGGTTTCTCATTAGAAAAGAGGAAAGTGTGAAAATCATCGAAAATGGAGCTTGTGGATTAAGATGGCAGAGTGAGACACATCAGAGCTTCATCCCCCCTCCCCTCCCCAAAGCTTTGAACAACCAGCAAAAAATAGTGGAAGAATCCTTCTAAAAGCTCTGGAAAACAGTTAAAGGACTGCAGTAACAGGGCAAATGCTAAATAAAGAATGAGGTTAATTTAAAGGTGCACAGAGTTACCGTCAAGCACATGCTGAGAGCTGTATGCCAGCCCATTCTGTCTGGTGGTGGCATGAGATACTCAATGTCCCAGAACTCACCCTACATGTAGAAGGCAGCTTATTGAACTCTCCTACAGAATGTTGTGGGAGAGCAGTCAAGTCGTGCTGCCTGGGCAAAGGATTGCTGACTGTAGGGCATGCAGTACAGTGCTTGTGACCATGAGGAAACTGTTTCTTAGAAAAAGGGAACATTTGTATCTGTGTAAACAAGGAAATTCCCAGGGCCACATGCTTGTGCCCAGGACAAGAAGCATGCACAGAAAAGATCTGGGCAGTCCCTATGCTCTGGCCTAGAGCTAGCTATTCTCCAAACTCATTGATGGATAAGCCCTGAAGGAGAGCACTGTACAGGTCAATCTACAAAATTGGGAAAGATCTTTTCTTTATTCCTTCTTTTTTGTTTGCTCCTGGGATTCAATAAAAGCTCTGTCATAACATGAGCTGTATACAAGCTAAAGAACAGATGCTTCAGACCCTAAAATTGAGCAATAATACATTAAAATATCAAAATGTCCATTTTTTCAACAAAAGGTTACAAAGTATACAAAGAAACAGGAAGTGATGGCCCAGACAAAGTTGAAGATTAAAGCATTAGAAACTGAAAATGAGGAAGAATAGAACTGGGACATTCTAGATGAAGACTTTTTAAAAATGGTCCTAAATATGCTTAAAGAGTTAGGAGAAAAAAATGGATAAAGAACTAAAGAATATCAGGAAAACAATAGATGAACACAAGGAGAACATCAACAGAGAGATGTACATTATGAAAAAGAATTAAACAAAGCTGAAAATATAGTAACAGAAACTTAAAATTCTGTAGAGGGGTTCAACAGCAGATTGGAAGTGGAAGAAAGAATCAGTGAACTTGAGGATAAGACTATTGAAATCATCCAGTCTGAGGAGCAGAAAAAAGAAGGATTGAAGAAAAGTAAACAGAGCCTGAGGAACCTCTGGAGCATTGTCAAGAATGCCAATATACATATTGTGGGAGTCCTAAAAGTGGAAGAAAGAGAGAAATAGACAAGAGAGAATTTTCAAAGGAATAATGGCTGAAGACTTTTCAAATTTAGTGAACGATACGAATATGCACATCCAAGATGCTGAATGAACTCCAAACAGGGCAGACCCAAATAGACGCACACCATGCCATGTTATAATCAAACTGTCGAATTGCCAAAGATAGAGAATTCTGAAAGCTGCAAGAAAACAGCTATGTGTCATATAAAAGGGAGCCTCAATAAGAGTAAGTGTTGATTTCTCATCAGAAACCATGGAGGGAAGAAGGCAGTGGGATGGCATACCTTAAGTGCTGAAAGCAAGAAATTGTCACCCGGGAATTTTGTATCTGGCAAAACCATCTTTCAAAAATGAGGGAAAGATTAAGACATTACCAGATAAACAAAAGCTGAGGGATTTGTCACCACCTGACCTGCCCTACAAGAAATCCTAAAGGGAGTTCTGCAGGTTAAAATGAAAGGACACTAGACAATTGACTGAAGCCATATGAAGAACTAAAGATCCCCAGTAAAGATAATGACATTGGTAAATAGAAATACCAATAGTATTGTATTTTTCATTTGTAACTCCACCTTTTGCTTCCTGCAGGATCTAAAAGGTAAATGCATAAAATATAATGATAAATCAATGGTTTGGGGACTCATATTGTATAAGTATGTAATTTGTGACAAGAACTATATAAAGGTGGAGAGACAGAGGGGTTTAGGACCATGGTTTATGTATGCTATGAAAGTTAAGTTGCCATCAAAACAAACAAGGTTGTTATTGATTTAGGATGTTAAGGTCAAACCTCCTGGTAACCACAAAGAAAATACCGAAACTCATACAGAAAGTAGAGTACAGGTTGCCCGGGGTAGGGGGCAGGGGCCATGGGGAGTTAATGCAAAATGAGTGTAAGGTTTTCTGTTTGGGGTGAGGGGAAAGTTATAGCAATGGATGGTGGTAAGGGTACTGCCACATAGTGAACGTGATTAATCCCACTGAATGGTATGGTTGGAGAAATTGGGATGCGAAGATTTATGTTGTATATACGCTTCCATAAATTAAAAAAAAAAAAACAAGGAGAAGCCAAAGAGGTAAAAACAATTAAATGCAGTACACAATCCTGGATGGGACCTAAGAATGGAGGAGAAAAGACTTAAAAGGATATTATTTGGACATAAGAATAAAATAGAATATATCAATATTAAATTTCTTGAGCTGATAACTGCACTTAAGGTGCTTGCCTAATTGAATATCCTTGTTCATAGGAAATGTACTTAAAAGTATTATCTGTTCAAGGAGTATGATGTGTGCAACCTGCTCTCAGATGTTCAGAAAATAGATAGATGGATAGATAGATAGATAGATACATACATACATACATACATACATAGAGTGATAGAATGATATGGCAAAGGTAGTAAATTGTTAAAACTGGTGGATCTTGGGTATGTGAGGAGTTTGGTATGTTGGATTTTATTGTATGAGGTTTGTATTTTTTCAAATGTCTTGTAAGTTTAAAATTATTTCGAACTAAAGTTTTTAAAAATTCACCAAAAATCATATAAATATATGTAATAAAGATACAGTTTACCAGATTACTTTTTCTTTTGCTATAATTTCCCTAAAAGATAAGTGAGTAGTTAAAGAAAAATATCATAGTGATGGGTGTTTATATCATGTATAGGTATTAAATATATAAGAAAAATATCAAAAAGGATGAGGGGTATAGAAAGTTACCATGTTGTAGGGCTGGTTCTTATGTTTCTCCAGGGTGATGAGTGAAGTGATTTTTGGAATATTAATTTCAAATAGATGTGATAATTTAAAGATGCATAGTGTAATCCCTAGTGAAAACATGAAAACTATATTAAAAGGTATAGCTAAAATATAGAGAAAAAAATTGAATAGTAAAAAGTACATTTGATTAACCCCCAAAGGTGCAGTGCAAGAAGAATAGAACAAAGAACAGATGCAACAAATAGAAAACAAATATGAAAATGATAGACTTGAGCACAATAAAACCAACAATTAAATATGAATGGGTTAAATACCTCAATTAGAAGCCAGAAACAGTTAGCCCAAATAAAATAGCAAGCCCCAATTCTATGTTGTCTACATGATATGCACATTAAATAGAAAGACTCAGGTTGAAAATAAAATGATGGAAAAAGAAATAGCTTTCAAGACATCTCTTGTCCTTACCGATGATCCTTGCCACTTACCACTGATATTTACTATTATATTTTAGAATGAACCAATTATGTATGAAAGCCATTGTCATGTGTCTTTCAAATGCAGATGGATAATTGACTCCCATTTAGGCATACATACAGTTGAGTTTTCACAAATGTCTTACAATTGTTTATGACTAAGTACTTTAAATTTTATTAATTGTAAGTGAATTAGGAATCCCAGAAATGAGTTATTAGGCTAGTTTAAAGCTAACTTATAAAAGATCACTTAATGGTGATTTAAATAATGGAGAGGAGAAATACAGGACAGCAAAGAAAGAAACAGAAGTCATCTATAAATTAATTGATTTCTTTACTGAATTTTTCTTTCAAAGCATTTTTCCACACTGCACCTAAAAAATGAATGTCAGTTTTGGAAACCAGTTCTAGATTTAGGGCAAATGTAGGCAAAGCATGCTTTTTGTGTTTTTAAATAACTGAAACTAGTGATAATAGGTTCTTTCATGACTAAATATTGCCAGACCAACCACAGAAATCAGAGCATTGGTCTTGAATTGCAGCAGCATTTTCTCTGCTGTACAGAACATATAATCTTTCCTAAGGACCACTCCAGCAAACCTAGAAGGGACCAAAGTGTGTTTCAAGTTGTGAAATCAAGTTAAAGTATCCTTTCAAATACTAAAATGGCAAAAATATGTTGAAATTGCCTTTTTCAAACATGCATTTTAAAACTAATTTTAGGATTTTGTTGTCTCTAAAATCATTAGGAAATATACAAATGTTAATTCTCTTAATCCCAGGGAATATTTGTGCCCTTCAAAGGCAGTTCCTTTGCCCCACCTCACCCAACATTTTTCTTTAATTTAGATTTAAGTACACTTCAAAGAAAAGATACAATATTAAACACTTGGACAATTCTTTAGACATTTAAGGGACAGCACTAGAAAAGTGCAAAGGTGTTGAAAGGGTGAAAGCCACTGTTACCTGCTTTGGAGAGCAACAGGTCTAGCTGTCTGATGTTTTATTCTTAGACCATAATGTTGTTTCCTCTTAGCATTTTCTGAACCTGCTTTCATAAATGTGTGAGGACCCTCATTTTCTGAGGTATATTTAATCTTTCAGTGGAGAAATTTGATAAGCAGGGAACAATAAGCTTTAAAACGAAATC
Organism: Cabassous unicinctus; assembly: GCA_029593785.1. Taxonomy (NCBI): domain Eukaryota; kingdom Metazoa; phylum Chordata; class Mammalia; order Cingulata; family Chlamyphoridae; genus Cabassous; species Cabassous unicinctus. The sequence continues at coordinate 23,365 of JAQZBX010002743.1, read as the reverse complement.
CGTAATTTCTTCACTTGACTGGTAGATATAGTTTGCCATTAACATTCTTAAATGTCTTTCCTTCTCCACCTCCCACTCTTCTGCTTGATCTCCAATTCTTATGATTTCCTTCCTCCAGTCTCTCCCTGGATTGTTTTATCCTTTCCTTCTTGTTTCCTCGTGTTTAGATGTTTAGATTTAACTTATGCACAGTAACCCATATAACTGTGTAAGGATTCTCGGCTCTTTAGGAGTAATATATAAGGACTCCGGCTAGGCAATTTAATTCTAAATTAGGATACGTTAACACTGTAAATCCTTCTGAGATACACATTTAGTCAAGACTCATTTTTCCATTCACGTGCAATTTCTTTTTCTGTCTTTCTAGTGTTATATGTAAAAGAGGGAGTATACTTAGGGTTCTATAAAATTAGGCATTGATCATTTAAATTAAAAGTTTATTTTAGTGAGATAATCACTATACCATGTTTATATGAATGAGTTACAATCATGTCATTGGAAACTGTAAGATACTAAAATTCTATTATTTGGGGTCTGCAGTTGTTCAAATAATATTTTCAGAGACTCTGCATCATCTTTGTTTTGCTTTAATATTTAATAAATTAGCCAAATAAACTAGATCGTATTTGGAGAGAAGCGCAGTAGTTGTCATAGACAACATGATTTAAGTTAACATGATTCGAGTCACTTAATACAGTGATTTAAAATTCCCTGAAGATGTTAAAAAAAAAAGATAGAAAAATCATTGAAATAATAATTTAAGGGAAAAAGGGATTTAACCTAGTCTCATAAAAATATGATGCAGTCTGACCTTATTGTAAAATGAAATAAAGAAATTAAATTGAAGGTTAGATGACAGATAAACAAAACATCTAGAATACATCTCTCAAATGCTTGATTTGTACTTAACCACTTGACACCACTTTACTTAACCACTGTAATAACAGAAATCTGGTCTTTGATCAGCTCTCTGTGTATGAGCATCCTACAATAAGACATGTACTGAACAATTCTCTTCTTTTTTTTTTCCTTCTCCTTTTTATGACAAACACTTTTACCTGGGTTCTCAAAGACCAATGGCATGGATTTTCTTAGATTAGTACACATTTTGGCTTTTAAACCATTTTTTGCATCTCTATACTACATTAATAACTCAAGGAAAAAGAGGAGCAGTTTTTAATTTCAATAGTTCAAATTTTAAATGTGACTTCAAAACACAAATAATAACTCTATAGCCCTCGCCTCTGACACCTGTTTGGCTCCAGGTCCAGCAGCCACCCTTCCCCTCTCTACCTCAGCCTCCCAGGACTGAGTGACCCAGTGCCCTTGCCCTCCAGCTTCCATCTAGATTCAGCCAGTGATGGCATTAACGGGACATCAGAGGGTGGAAGGAAAGGTCAGGCATTTGTTCCCCTCACTTCCTCCTTGTCGAGACAGGATTTAGCAGTGGTTTCCTCTAACAAAGACATGGCTTCTTCGGGAGAGCTCCTCTTCTACAATTATAGCCTTGCTGAGTTCTGGCAACTTCTCCCCTCCTTACTCCTTCAGCTTGACTCCTAGTGCTTCTCAGTGTTGTAGTCCTAGTGGGACCTCACCATTCCTCAGTTTCCCTTCACCCTGCACTCATTTGAAAATAGCCTCTTTGCATAATCTAATTCCCTTGAGTGCGTCATCTGTTCGTTTTTAGGATCCTGGCAGATACACCTTTGTAAAGTAGGTAAAATAAGTTTGAAAGGTTAGAATAAACCTTACTCTTGAGGTTGCTGCGTAGTCTAATGAACAAGGGCACAGAATTTAAAAAGTCTTGAATTTTACATCTCCAACTCTACCTGCGGCGATTGAGCCAGGCATTTACTGTTTTTGAATTCCAGATAGCCACCCAATTGGAAAAGTTTTACAGTGAATTTATGAGAATTCGTTCTGTATGTGTCTTCACGGATCTATCGGAAATCTTTTATAAAGTTATATGTTTCATCTGCTCCTGTTGTTTGTTTCCATTTCTCCTCCAATAAAACATTATATCCTTGTCTAATAATGTTAGATATGCTCTAACTTTCTAGAGTGTGAGGGGTAAAATGGCAGAGGGGGGCGATATGGAAGAGTTGGAACTTTGTTCTTGCCAATTGGTAACCCACCTAAAATACTGCAGGTTACCTGTGCTTTCTTTTCTCTTGCTTTTGTCAAGTTTTACGATTCTATGATCTTATGGTGTGGGGAGAAGAATTTTAAAGTAAGATGGCACCGAAAAGGCTAAAGTGCACCGTGGCAAGAGATGTTTCCCTCTTTCAGATCAGAATGTGTACACAACAGTGACAGATTCTATGCGCTTTATCGATGCCACCTGGTCTGGGAGGATGTATTGAGAGAGGGAGGTAGAGAAAAAGGGAGGAAGAGCGAGTGAGATGCTTGACCCTACCTCTATAACATCCAACATCCTTCTGCTTTCCCAGTCTCACTGCTCTCCCCCTAATTCAAGCTCGCATCTGGACCACTTAAATTTTTCATGCAGTAATCTCTCTGCAACCTCCCTTTCCACCCTGCAGTTCTACAAGTCATTCTCCCTCGAGCAGACCTGCGCAATCTCTTCAAAACACCTATCGTGTCACTCTTTTTCTTAAAACTTCCAAGGTCTTCCCGTCAAACTTGGAATAAAGGTTAAACTCCTTATCGTGTTTCCAGCCCAGCTCCCCAAAAGGACTACATCCCTTTTTCACTTCAGTCACTGAAGACTGACCTTTTTGTTCCACAGACCCACCAGGCTTGTTTTCCCATTAGGACGTTTCCCCGTACAGTTCTCTCTGCTGGAATGCCTTTTCACAGATCTTCAAATGATTGCTTCCTTTTACTATTTTTAACATAGAACCTACCAATGTGTGATTATTATCACCTGCTTCTTTTCTCCTTCTCCCTACTGGAATGTTCTACGAGAGCAGTGTTTCTTCTGTTCGTTATTATAGCTGTGCCTGCGACAGCCAGGGTATTCACAACTTTTTGCAACAAATGAATGAAGTCAAACACTCTGAAATTACTTGCCTAGGAATCATTTGTGACATAGGCATTATGTTGAGCTCTTACTTCATTGTTCTTAGTGACTGGGATATACCAGATCGTAACAACAATGTGTTTAGTGAAAATTCCAACCCTTTCCTACTTGGTTATTAAAATGCATTGAGGACTAGAGGTACCCATGCAAGTAAGGTCTACATTCCATTCATGGAAAGAAATGAAAAGTTCATTCCAATTCATGTTTAACATTTGTGGACAACCGTGACCGTCTAACTGATTTGTCATTGAGAGTGAAAGTGAGTAATGACATTTATTATAGGGATTTAATGCCAAATTTCTAATCTGTCTTGTTCTAATTTTCTTGGTTAATAGTAAAATAGCTAGTTTTGCATTGCTTTGTGTAAATAATTTTGACAACAAATCTAAATAACTTGTTCATAATCTTTCCAACTCTAGTTGTAGCAATGTTCCTTATAGAATCACTTTCCAGTGAGAAAAGTGTTTCTGCAAGATTTGCAATAGCCAGTTCCATTAACGTTTCTTTGTGTTTTGTGGATTTATGAGATAAGAATCTTTAGACAAGGGAATTAAAAGTTGAATTTTTTTGGTCAAATAATTATTTGTAAACACAGTTACAGCTTTTTCATGCTCTATTTCTGTTTAAATGAATTTACCTGTTGAGAAAACAGATAATATACTATTTCCTTTATAAGTCAAATCAATCAATAAATACTTTCTTTAAACCACAGAGTGCTTAGTTAACCACTGTTCAAGAAAAATCCTATAGTTCCCTGGTCATCTTTAAGGGATTTGGATCTTCATGTGGCATCCATTTGGGGTTACAGGAAAGGGGTATACATGAGTCTAATCAACATTTTTTAATCTAGACTGCCATGTTAGAGACACAATACTTTCTTGACCTGTGTCCTTAAGAAAAGTGAGGATGAAAAGTCAAATGGGCTAAAGGAAATGAGCTGATGAAAAATAAAAGAACTTTGCAATTGATTGTTTTCAAAGACAAGGTGAATGGGAAGGAGCAGGTTCTCCCAGATGCCCAGGAATCCTACCAAATAGTCAGATGGGTAGCTCCTAATGTGCCATCTTACCTTGGTCAGTACAGGCTCAGGAACCAGGCCAGGGCAGGCCCACAAATGGAGAATGTCTGAAGAGCTAGAAAAAGTCAGGCAGTCATTGTTAGCAGCAGTGTTTTCATAAGCCCCATTAGAATACTAGATATGAGTTGGAAATGACAGCATGCACTTACTTGTCACATAGATTGGCATGTTTGTTAGTTACAAAGTTTTAAGGGAAACAGATGTGGCTCAAAAGGTTTGGCATCTGTCTACCATATGGAGGGACCAGGGTCCAATCCCTGAGACTTCCCGGTAAAGTAAAAAATAAAATAAAAATAAAAATTTAAAAAAAGTTTTAAGATTTGATTTATAAAAATTAAAGTTAGGTTACTAAAGTTCTTTAAGAGCTAGTGGCTCATTCTTCCATTAAGTACAGACTTCCTTTTGAATAATCATGTATCACAAGATGAACAGAAGTCCTTTGGAACCTATTAAAATTATAGGATATATGTCTGCTTGAATTCTTTAAGCAATGATTGTTTTCCGCAAGAGGAAATATTCATCAAATGTTTAACCCAGTATGTATCCTAACCCATGTAGGTGGTAATAATCAAATTCAGGAGAATAAAAAAGTCAGGCACACAGAGTTGTGAACATAAAGCAGCTGAAAAAATGAAATTCATTTCATTTGAAAAGTTATAGTTTGAAAAGGATTACTTGATGAGCAGAAAACAAAGTATTCCAGAGATTGTGTCCCATCATGTAAATTTTCTGCACATGGAAATATGGGAAAGAATGCTGGAAACCTATGTTCTACTCTGACCTTGTCACTAGCTGGTATCACGTTGAAGAGATCTCTTAATTTCTTCAGACCTCAGATTTTCCTTATATAAAAAAGAAATGATTAGGGGAAGCCAAGATGGCAGCAGGGTAAGGGGCTCCCGGAGTCCGCTTGTGCTTCAGGGCAGTTAGTAATCACCCAGAGCTACCTAAAACACCTGTTTGGGGACCCCAGGAGACCAGAAGAGCATCCTGCAACATCCTTGAAAGTACGGAAGGAGGAGACTGCCCATCTGCAGAGAGGATTCATGAGTAGAGCAATCCACGACACAGAGGTCAGTACCCATGGCTCAAGCTGCCTCGGGAGCTATTTCGTGGCTGGAGTTGGAAGTTCCATTTCCCAAAAATCAGGGGAGGAAGACACGATATGGCACCAGCTTCAGCTACTGATTAGTAAATTTGGCGGGCTAAAGTATAATCCTAGGAACAGCTAAACTTTGAGCCTGTCCAGGTCAGAAGGAGGCCAGTAGCTGCCATTTTGACTCTGCCCCTGGCATGAGGGGAAGTGGGGCTGACTGAAAATCACAGTGACGGTAGGGACCAGCTTCTTTCCACCCAGATTGGATTGCAGGTCTAGCCTAAATCCCAGCCCCCACCTCTGGCAGGGAGGAAGCTGGCAGGACCTGCACCAGGCTCTTCAGGCAACTGCAGGTGCTCTCCACTGGCACAGACTGAATAGTCAGCCACCTGGGGCTGCATCCCTGCACCCCAATAGGATAGGAGTGGAGTTGGGTGTCCTTGGCCTCTCCAGGCAATGGCAGGCATTTTCAGCCCACACAAACTGGTTTATTGAGTGCCTTCCAGTCAATCTCCACCTCTGCGCCCCCCCATAGGATAGGAGGGGTCTGGTGTTCCCTCAACCTCTCAGGGCAACTACAGGGGCTTTTGGCCTGCACAAACCCAACTGTTGGTCATCTGTGGCTCCACCCCCCATCCCCAATAGGGCAAGAGATGGACTGTGTTTGCCCAGCCTGTCTGGGTAATTGTATGTGCTTTTGGCCCATGCAGCCTGGGCTGGTGGGTACTTGTGGATCAACCCTCACCCCCCAATAAGAAAGGAGGGGGCTGATGTCTCCACAGCCTCTACAGACAATGGCGGGTACTTTCGGCCTACAGGGACTGAACTGTTGGGTGCTTGTGAATCCAACCCCACATCCTAATAGGATAGGAGGGGATTAGTGTTTCTTCAGCCTCTCCGGGCATCAGCAGGTATTCTCGGCCTAAAGGGACTGAACTGTTGGGTGCCCACAGAGCTACCCTCACCACTCAATAGGATAGGAGGGGGCTGGTATGTCCTCAGCCTCTCTGGGCAACAGCAGGTATTTTTGGCCTATAGGGACTGAACTGTTGGGCTTTGGTGGTTCCTTTCCCACCCCCTAAAGGGCAGAAAGGACAATATTCCTTCAGCCTCTCAGGGCAACTGCAGGCATATTCAGTACACATGGATTAGATTGTTGGGCACTCCAGAGGGTCTATTCCCACCTCCAGCAGGGAGGGAGTCTGGTGCTATGTCAGTTTACCTGGGCACCTCTGGTCATTTTGGACCCACATGGCATAGATTGCTGCCCACAACTATAGTTCCATTCCTGCCCAAGATGGGGGAGAAAGGGGTGTGAAACTTCATCAGTCTCTCTGGGCAACTACAGACAGTCTTGTCCTGCCCAACTTGGGTTATTATACACAGCTGCAGCTCTGTCCCTACCTCTGACAGAGGAGAAAGGTGGGAGAAGCTTCATCAGTTCCTGGGGCAACATGGGCAGCTTCAGCCTACATAGCTTACAGCACCAACTACATCTTCGACTCCTACTACACAATAGTAGCAAGGGAGAAAAGACAAGAAAGCCCTAAACTAAAGGGAGAAACTGCACCCAGAATAAATATATCTAGCAAGCCAGATGCGAAAACACCAATAAAAAATTACAATCCATACCAAGAAACAAGAAGATATAGCTCAGTTAAAGGAACATGATAAGCCTGCATATGACATAAAGGAGTTGAGACAACTAATCATAGATGGTCAAACAAATCTCCTTAATAAATTTAATGAGATGGCTTAAGAGATTAAGGGTCTTAAGGAGACATTGGATGAGCACAAAGAATTTGAAAGCATACATAGAAAAATAGCAGACCTTACGGAAATGAACGGTGCAATAAATGAAATTAAAAATACACTGGAGGCATATAACAGCAGATTTGAGGAAACAGAAGAAAGGATTGGTGAGCTTGAAGAATGGCCTCTGAAAGCAAACATACAAAAGAACAGATGAAGAAAAGAATGGAAAAAATTGAACAGGGTCTCAGGGAACTAAATGACAGCAAGTGAAATGTAAACATATGTGTTATGGGTGTCCCAGAAGGAGAAGAGAAGGGAAAAGGGGCAGAAGGAATATTTGAAGAAATAATGGTGGAAAATTTCCCAACCCAATTGAAGGACATAGATTTCCATGTCTAAGAAGTGCAGTGTACTCCCATCCGAATAAATCTGAATAGACCAATTTTAAGACACATACTAATCAGAATGTCAAATGCCAAAGAGAGAATTCTGAGAGCAGCAAGAGAAAAGCAATGCGTAACATATAAGGGATACCCAATAAGATTAATTGCCGATTTCTCATCAGAAACCATAGAGACAAGACATATTTAACATACTGCAAGAGAAAAACTGCCAGCCAAGAATTTTATATCATGCAAGATTATCTTTCAGAAATGATGGCGAGATTAGAATATTCACAGATAAAAGGAAACAGAGAGAGTTTATAACTAAAAGACTGTCTTTGCAGGAAATACTAAAGGGAGTGTTACAGCCTGCAAAGAAAAGACAGGAGAGAGAGGATTGAAAGGGAGTCTAGAAATGATGACTGTAACAGTAACTAAAAGTGTCAAAAGAGTGGTGAAAAAAAATGACAGATAAAACGCAAAGATCAAAATGGATGAAATAAGAACTGCCTTTACAGTAATAACATTGAATGCTAATGGATTAAACTCCCCAAACAAAAGACACAGACAGGCAGAATGGATCAGAAAATATGAGCCATCTATATGCTGTCTTCAAGAGACTCACCTTAGACCCAAGGATATCAATAGATTGAAAGTGAAAGGTTGGAAAAAGATACTCCATGCATGCAGTAACCAAAAAAAAAAAGCTTATATAGTTATACTTACATAAGATGATATAAACTTTAAAAGCAAAACTATTAGAGACAAGGAGGGACATTACATATTAATAAAATGGGTGATTCACCAGGAAGAAATAACAATCATAAATGTATATGCACCTTACCAGGATGCCCCAAGATACATGAGGCAAACGCTGGCAAAACTGAAGGGAGAAATAGACATCTCTACAATAATAGTTGGAAACTTCAATACACCACTCTCAGCATTGGATAGAACATCTGGGCAGAGGATCATTAAAGAAACAGACAGCTTGAATAATATGATAAGTGGACTAAACCTAATAGACATATACAGAACATTGCACCCCAAAACAGCAGGATATATATTCTTTTAAAGTGCTCATGGATCTTTCTCCAAGATAGACCATATGTTGGATCACAAAGCAGATCTCAATAAATTCAACAAAATCAAAATTATACAAAGCACTTTCTCTGATCATCATGGAATAAAGTTGGAAATCAACAAGTGGCAGAAAAAGGGAAAATCCACATATATATGGAGATTAAACAACACACTCTTAAATAATCAGTTGGTCAAAGAAGAAATGTCAAGAGAAATCAATAAATGTCTCCAGACAAATGACAATGAGAACACAATGTATCAGAAACTATGGGATGCAGCAAAGACAGTGCTGAGAAGAAAATTTATAGCCCTCGATGCTTACATTAAAAAAGAAGAAAGAGCTAAAATCAGTGACCTAACTACACAGCTGGAAGAACTAGAAAAAGAACAGCAAACGAATCCCAAAACAAGTAGGAGGAATGAAATAACAAAGATCAGAGCAGAAATAAATGAAATTGAGAACAAGAACAACAACAAAAAAAAATAGAGACTTAACAAAACCAAAAGTTGGTTCTTTGAGAAGATTAACAAAATCAAAAAACCCTTAGCTAGACTGCCTAAGAAAAAAAGAGAGAAGATGCAAATAAATGAAATTTAAAAGTGGAAACAAGAACATTACTACTGACCCCAAAGAAATAAGAGAGATCATAAGAGGATACTATGAACAACTTTATGCCAAAAAACTAGACAATTTAGATGAAATGGTAAAATTCCTAGGGACGTACAAACAACATACACTGACCCTAGAAGAAATAGAAGACCTCAACAAACTAATCACAAGTAAAGAGATTGAAGACGTCATCAAACAGCTCCCCAGAATGAAAAGCTCAGGACCAGATGGTTTCACAGGTGAATTCTACCAAGTATTCAAAGAAGATTTAATACCAATCTTACTTAAGCTCTTCCAAAAACTTAAACAAGAAGGAATGCTACCAAACTCATTCTATGAAGTCAATATCACCCTAATACCAAAGTCAGATAAAGATATTATGAAAAAAGAAAATTACTGACCTATTTCTCTAATGAATACAGATGCAAAAATCCTCAATAAAATATTTGCTAATCGAATCCAAAAACACATTAAAAAAATTATTCATCATGATCAAGTGGGTTTTATACCAGGCATACAAGGGTGGTTCAACACAAGAAAATCAATCAGCATAATACACCACATTAATAAATCAAAGAAGAAAAATCACATGATCTTATCAATTGACACAGAAAAGGCATTTGACAAAATACAGCATTATTTCTTGATAAAAAATACTACAAAAGATAGGAATTGAAGGAAACTTTCTCAACATGATAAACACCAGTTATGAAAAACCCACAGCTAACATTGTACTCAATGGTGAAATACTGAAAGCTTTCCCGTTGAGATCAGGGACAAGGCAAGGATGCCCATTGTCACCACTTTTGTTCAATATCGTGCTAGAGGTTCTAGCTAGAGCAATCAGGCAAGAAAAAGAAATAAAAGGCATCTAAATCAGAAAGGAAGAAGTAAAACTTTCCCTATTTGCAGATGATAAGATCCTATATCTAGAAAGTCCTGGAAAATCTACAACAAAGCTGCTAGAGCTAATAAATGATTTCAGTAGAGTGTCAGGATACAAGATCAATACACAGAAATCAGTGGTGTTTCTATACAATTGTGCAATCTGAGGAGGAAGTCAGGAAAAAAAATTCCATTTACAATAGCAACTAAAAGAATCAAATATTTAGGAATAGACTTAACGAAGGATGTAAAGCACTTGTATTCAGAAAACTATAATACATTGCTAGAAAAAATGTTAAAAAGACAAATAATTGGAAGAACATTCTTTGCTCATGGACTGGAAGTCTAAATATCATTAAGATGTCAGTTATACCAAAATTGATATACAGATTCAATGAAATTCCAATAAAAATTCCACCAGCATTTTTTAAACAAATGGAAATCACAATTATCAAATTTATATGGAAGGGTAAGAGGCCTCAAATAGCCATAAACACCTTAAAAAGGAGAAATGAAGTTGGAGGACTCTCATTTTCAGATTTTAAATCATATTTCCTAGCTACAGTGGTAAAAACAGCATGATATTGACATAAATATAGACACATAGACCAATGGAACCAAATTGATGGTTCAGAAACAGACCCTCACATCTATGGCCACGTGGTTTTTGACAAGCCTGTCAAACCCACCAAGCTGGGATAGAACAGTCAATTCAACAAATGGTGCTGGGAGAACTGGATATCCATAGCCAAAAGAAAGAAAGAAGACCCTTATCTTACACCTTATACAAAAATTAACACAAAATGGATCAAAGACCTAAATATAAAAGCAAGTACCATAAAGCTCCTAGAAGAAAATGTAGGGAAACATCTTCAAGACCTGGTGGTCGGTGGTGGATTCTTAAACCTTACACTGAAAGCACAAGCAATGAAAGAAAACATGGATAAATGGGACCTCCTCAAAATTAAACATTTCTATCATCAGCAGACTTCATGAAGAAGGTGAAAAGGCAGCCCACTCAATAGGAGAAAATATTTGGAAACCACATATCCGATAAGTGTTTGATTTCCATTCTATATAAAGAGATCATACAACTCAACAACAAAAGAGCAAGCAATCCAATTAAAAATGGGCAAAAGATTTAAATAGATGTTTCTCCAAAGAGGAAATACAAATGGCCAAAAAGCACATGAAAAAAATGTTCCATATCCCTAGCTATTAGGGAAATGCAAATCCAGACAACAATGAGATATCATCTGTCACCGCATAGAATGGCCATTATTAAAAAAACAGGCAACAATAAGTGCTGGAGAGGATGTGGAGAAATAGGAACGCTCCACTGTTGGTGGGATTGTAAAATGGTGCAGCCTTTGTGGAAGACAGTTTGGTGGTTCCTCAGGAAGCTTAATATAGAACTTCCATATGATTCAGCAATTTGTGTACTAGGAATATATCCAGGAAAACTAAAAACTATGACATGAACAGACATCTGCACACCAATGTTCATAGCGGCATTACTCACAATTGCCAAAAGATGGAAACAACCCAAGTGTCCATCAATCAATGAATGGATAAACAAAATATGGTATTCTATATGATGGAATACTATGCTGCAATAAGAAGAAATGAAATTGGGACCTATGATAACATGGATGAATCTTGAAGACATTATACTAAGGGAAGTAAGCCAGACACAAAAGGATAAATGTTGCATGGTCTCATTAATATGAACTAAATATGAGGAATAAACACATGGAGTTAAAACCTAGAGTATAGGTTATTAGGAGATAAAAGGAGGGTTGAGAAGAACTACTGATGCTTAATGTATGTAGAAGTTTTAATTAACTTGACTGTATAAGTGGAAATGGATAGAGTTGATGGTAACACATTATAGTGAGTAGCAGCTGGTTTGTAAATGGGATTGTGGCTGAAAAGGGTAGTCTGGGGAAGTAAATGTCAATTGCAAGAAAGCTAAAGAATAATCTAGGGACTGAATAACACAGTGAACCCAGAGGTAGATGAGACTTGTGGTTGAGGGTACAAATGCAAGAGTGTCCTTCCGTGAGCTAGAGCAGGTGTACATCACTATAGCATGGTGGTGGGAATGTGGAGAAGCATGGGAAACTGCAATTGGTGTGACCTGTAGATTGTGGTTAACAGCAATACCATAATATTCTTGCATCAATGCCAAAGATGTACTGTGTTATTAATTTAGATGTATGGAAAAAGTGTGCCAAATGTATGCTATGGACCATGTTTGGTCATAATAGTCTGATGATATTATCTCATAATTTGTAACAAATGTTCCACCACGGTGTGGTGTGTTGGTGAAGGGGTGTTGTATTGGAATTCTACACATGTGCATGATTGTTTTGTAAGTTCACAACCTCTGTAATAAAAACATATTTTTTAAAAATAGGGTGGGTTTGGGGAAAGTACACCAAATGTAAGATAGGGACTAAGTTAGTAGTTACGTTTTGACGATGCTCTTGCATAGTTTGTAACAAATGTTTCAAAACAATGCAAGTTGTTGGTGGAGGGCTGATGTATGAGACCCCTGTATGATGTTATGCATGTTTATTTTGGAAGTTCACAGTCTTTACTATACACTTATTGTTTATGCATGGTCGTGTATGAATGATATACTCCAATAAAAATATATTTTAAAAAACGAAATGATTGGGATAGATTTTTTTTCTTGAGGTTCTTTCTCACTGTAGATTTCCAGAATCCTAAGAAAATGAAAATGTTCACAGCTCTAAAAGTATACTGGGGGTTTAAATTATAAATTAGCTGTGGTCCAGAATATATTTGGTTTTAAAAGTAATATTGAGGCAACAGGAATGTGTAATATATTCATTTCGAAGAAATTAGTACAAAAGTGACTGATGTTCTTACCATTAAAACCACAATATTCTTTAATTCCATTTTACTTATCCTGCCTGTTAGTTTCATCTGCTTTGTAATAATGCTTTCTCCCATCATGAAGTAATGTATACTTTAGACATCATTCCTGAAAATATAGAAGTCCTTTTACCCCTTGTGTGCAAATGTTGAGCTGACCAGTTTTATGTTATTGTGTTCTAGAGACCGTGTAATTGGTTTGATGATGACTGCCTGTGATCTTTGTTCTGTGACAAAACTGTGGACAGTTACACAATTGACAGCAAATGATATATATGCAGAATTCTGGGCTGAGGTATGTCCTTGATTTTTATATGAACATAGATAATAGTAAGAAAGGGGAAAATTTGAGAAGTCAAGTAAATGGACAATTTATTAACCATATTTTGGTTGTCAGATTGCTAGTAATTTCAAAACTATTTTCAGCAAACCACATACAGTGCTGGATTTGGCACTAGTGCAGATACAAAATGAGAATAATCATCCTGTTACATTGTACTTAAATATGTGTGTACATTTGCTGATCATAACTGTAAGAGTTTAAGCACTTACTCACTGAACAATAGTGCACCAGTTTGCTGTGCTTGATAGCTGGTCTGTTCATTCATTCGATAAGCATTACTGGTCATCTACTTTCTAGGCATTGCATGAAGTTCTCAGTGGAACCCACAGTATCATGGGCTGACTATGCCTGCAGTTTGAAATTCAGGAGGCTCAGTGCCATGTACCATAGACATTTGAGAATAAGTAAATAGACCAAACTGTCAGTTCACTGCAAACTATGAGTTCTATGGGATATGTGGGATGCTTGTTCTTGAAACTCCTGACATGTGAAACACACCTATAAATTGCTTCCACTAACGTTTCCTTGACTGAGTTATCTAAATTATCAGTAATGAGCTTTTTACCCTTCAGTTAACCTTCTGAATTGTACACGAGTAAATATAATGTAATTCTTATTATACTGTTTAAATGAATTCACAAATATCTAGTTACCTGGATATTCAAAGAATACCTTATCGAGAAAAAAAAAAAAAAACCTATAACTCTTTTAGGTACCTCCTGTGGTTGGAAGAAATAAAAGTGTATTTGGAGGGTAGGTAGTTTGATATTAGGTGATTACATCATCTGTCTCACCCAGGAGGAAAAAAGGATGTAAAAATGGAAAATCAAGAAATTGTTCAGCTACAAGTTTAGTAGAAACGGTTTATAAGATTGAATCGTTTCATAATGGTAAAGGCAAAGAATTTTTATTGCATGAGAACCACAGACCTGGAGTTGCATAAACCTATGGCATTATTTCTTCAGAATGCCTGATGCTTTGTGTAGTTTGCTCTTGCATGATTTTTTTCCCTTTATTTTATTGCATATCACAACCTAGTCACTGTCAGATCATTTAGGAAAATTGTTTTAGATGTACATGTCTGAACTATAATATTTTACTTTATTATCACAATCCACATAATGTGCACGTGTGTCTAAAAGTAATAACTCTAGAATACATTCTGCAAATATGACAAAGGAAAACTGTTCTGGACCTAGCTTATTTAGTTTTAAAAATAATTTTATTTAACTATGATATATTTCACTACTTCAATAACTGTATTTGTATTCTAAAATATAAGTCAAAATGTGACATATGTAACATAGATTTTTTTTCTATATATTCCTCATTGATTATTCAGTCAACAAACATTAGGCTCCTAACTTGCTCACAGGCCCTGTCTTCAGGATTAAAATCCTGCTTTGGCACTGGGTCATGACCTTGGGCTAGTTTTCTGGCTTATCTCTGTGCCTCAGTTGCCTCATTTGCCTGATAGGGATAATAATGATTCTGATGATAGCAATGCCCTCTTTCACAACTTTTTCCTTGCCATCCCTGCTGTGATGATAAGCCACAGCCTGAACTAGGCCAGGAAGTCCTGCATTGCCAGGTCTCTGCCCACTGCCTGTCCAAGTACATGACATGTCCCAGGCCTTCTGCTTGTCTTCATTCAGGTCTCTCTTTGTCTTCTGGTTCTCTGACTGTTCCCTGCTCTTTCTTCTCTCAGGACCTTCCCACCAAGAGTTGTCATTTGCTTAGGACACTCTTCTCCTCGCCCCCCAACCCCCCCGCCCAGAATCCCCTACCTCCTAAAACCACAGCCTGGGTCCATTCTCCATTGCATGCAGCATAATCCCATGGTTCTCGGTTGTTTTCCTTTTTAGCATTTGTCCTTGCTTCTGAGCTTATATTCATATCCTTGGTTATTTAAAATATTTTTCCTTATTGGACTTATAAAATCCCTCGAGAGCACAGGAGTTAGTATATTTTGCTCACTTAAGACAAGAAAGAAAAAAGTTTGAGAGCCACTGATTTTAGTATTTATAGTGACAAGACTAGAGCAGATGCTATAGTTGAAGTGCCTTTATATTATTAGAACAAGTGTCTTTGTCTTTCACATTAAACATTCTTGATATGAGTTAGGGGAAATCTGTTTTTAACCCCTATTCAGGATTTTCTTTTTAGTCCTATATTTCTGATTCCTGAAAACAAGTATAACTAAAATAAACAAAATGCCAAAATAATATAGATATAGGAGGAAAGAAATGGGAATTAGGGAAAATTAAGAAGTGTTAAGGAAGAAGATTTTAACAAGCTTTAACTTTAACAATGAAATGAAAAGAGAAATATTTGACAAACTCTATAAACTAGGGATAATATCTGTCTCATAGTATTTCATGAGGGTTATGTGAACTAATGTATACAAATTACTTAGGCCAGAGCCTGCAACATAATATATCTTAATAAATATTATCCATAATTATACATTTTATGATAGTATGGAGTCAATTATACTGCAGCTTTACTAACCCATTTTTTCAGACGATTGTTTTTTCTTAACTTGGTGTGTTAGGTGGCGGTTTTTGTTAATTTCCCTCTAGAACCCAGCTCCACCCAATACAATGCACATGAAAGATAATTTGAAGAAGAAAAATGAGGGTTTGTGGTTATTCCATGTTTTTGCTGTGGTAGTGGTGATTCTTCCTTATCACTGTGGGTAACTTCTCTTGTAACTTCTGCTAACTTCTGCAAATGAAACCAGAAGGAGGCAGAGCATCTGGGTTTCTGGTAATTCAATCACAGCAGAAGATCAGGATAAAATATCAAACAATGGTACATGAAATTTTTCAGTATTGTGCTGTGTTTCTTGGGTCAGGAAACAAAAACATTGTTTTGAAGAAAATCAGCACACAAAGGGAATAGCTCATTAATACCGAAATTGCATAACCATTTTTAAATTGAGAAAACATAATTTTTCCCCTTTTATCTTAGGGTGATGAAATGAAGAAATTGGGCATACAGCCTATTCCGATGATGGACAGAGACAAAAGGGATGAAGTTCCACAAGGCCAAGTATGCATTATCTTGTTAAAACTTAAATATCATAAGGTGGTCATGAAATTGTACATGAATAAAAGGCATATGCATCTTATAATATATTTTATATAAAAGGATGGGTCATTCCAGGTCTGGTAAGTATGGTAGAAACTTTAGTGATACATCCTAATAGTATTAAGAAATAGAAAAAAAACAGCCACTTTGCACCTGGAATCATCATCTCCTCAAATGAGCCTTAACATGCTAAGGCATTCTTAGGTATCTCAGTGGTATTGATGGGAAAATAGAATCTTGTTTTCATTTGCTAAAGTTGCTCAAGCAGATACCATAAAATGGATGGGCTTTAGCAGTGGGAATTTATTAACTTACAAGCTTAGTTTTGAGGCTGAGAAAATGTCCAAATCAAGGCATCATCAAGGCAAGGATTTCTTCCTGCCAGCGATTGTGGGCTCCTCTGTCACATGGCAAGGCACATGGCAGCATCTGCTGGTCTCTCCCTTCTCTTTCAGGTTTCATTGCTTTCAGTTTCTGGCTTCTGTGGCTCACTCGCTCTCTCTCTTTCTTTCTATTTTTATCCCATTTATAAAGGACTCCAGTAAGAGGATTAAGACCCACCCTGGACACTGCTTTAATTGAAGTAAACTCATCAAAAGCCTTATTTACAATAGGTTTATACCCACAAGAATGGATTAGCTTTAAGAACATACTTTTCTGGGATCCATACAGCTTCAAACCTCCATGACTTTTAAGAGAAATTTTGTACTTTTAACCTGGGTTCGACGGCCAACTCTAACCTCTGATTTTGTTCACAAGGCCGTAAGTCAAACTGAGAAACCTTGAGGCTGTGGCCATTTTGTGCACTGGATGATCTAGTGATCTGTGGATAGAAGCTAGACCACTTGGAACCTCTAATTTCATCGAGTTTGGGGATAGTAAGACCAAGGTTAAAAATCCTAGTCATTTGAATTTAAAGAATTCATCCTTGTTATCATTTCCATCTAAAGATATGTAGTAGAAGTTAACTGGCTGTCTCTTCTCACTTGAATACCAGGAGGTTAGATGAATTTGAATTGTTAATATTTTTAACAGGCAGAATATATTTTGTCATTGAATATGAAAAAATTATTTTTTTGAGAGAAACACAGATGTTGACTGAGGTCCATTTTTCCTAACAAATAGTGCTTAGTATTTTAGTACGTTTTGCATTTTGTCTCACCAAAAACTTGACAATAATTATTCCCTTAATGGGTCTTACTGCATATTTTAATTTTTAATATTTTGAGAGCTGTTGTGCCTTGTTACTTTTTGCTTGTATGCAGGTGTATTTGTAAGCTATATATGTATGCTACATTTATGTAGGTATATATGTATGCTATATTTGTCAGATTATGGTGTTTTTAACTAATGATCTTTTAATGTCATAATAAGGAAGTTGTTTATGGAAAAATAATTACAATGCAGAATTTAGTTTAGAAAAGTTTCAGATTTCACAGAATGATGGTATTGTGTAAGTTCTCAAAGCTTTCTACTTTATTTAAAGTTATTAAATATTAACACAGAAAATTTTAGGTAAATCCACAGCTCGTAGTAAATCACCAACACAGCAAACTCTTGTCCCCTTACTTGGAGGCCAGTTACAGAAGGGATATTTTCGTGGAAGGCTATCTTTGGGGACTTACTAAAGATACAGAAAAAAAGAAAGTTTCAGCATTAAGTCCACATCTCAGCAGTTGCCTCTGGGCACCCTATGATTCTGAATTGTAATAGTTAATCATGGGCACTAAACTTAAGGAGTTGC
Organism: Cabassous unicinctus; assembly: GCA_029593785.1. Taxonomy (NCBI): domain Eukaryota; kingdom Metazoa; phylum Chordata; class Mammalia; order Cingulata; family Chlamyphoridae; genus Cabassous; species Cabassous unicinctus. The sequence goes on along the minus strand of JAQZBX010002743.1, from coordinate 5,348 downwards.
AGTTAGAAAGACATTGAATTATAGTCAGATATGAATTGTGCCCTTGATAATAAGTTGTCTTTGTGAATTATCCCTAGCAAATTGAATAGCCTGCAACTTGCTTTTCTCTTCAACTCACAAAAGTACTAATAAATTTTCTCCCGTGGCTCATAGTATAAAAATAGCATTGGTTTCTTGGGAATCTTCTGGGTTGCCAATATTATTTCAGGTGCTTTACATACTTTATCCTAAATCTTCACAACAGTTCCATGCAAATTAGGAAATGAAGGCCTAGGAACGCTAAGTAATTTACTCAAATTCACGCAACTAATATGGGTCAGGGATCAAGCCAAGTCTGTCTAACTCTAAAACCTAGACTCTTTCTATAATCTGATGCTGCTCATGAATTGATTGTTCGGGAGATGTAACTCAATTTCAGAATACTCAATGATTGCTCAATGAATATAAATGACTTAACATTTGACCTCAAAATGTTAACATGAATACAAATCTTCTATAAGAAATTTAAGCTATCATTATACAATATTAAACCATCTAATATTTATATTATTTACATAATCTATTGAAAGTTATTAACATCTATATTTTAAAAATTCCAAATGGAATTCCCAATGGAATTTTTAAAAAGAAATTAGCATTTTTGCTAAAGATTAATGTGGGAAATATTTAAACAAGAATACAAGGCATGCAAAATTTTACACAAGGTAATAAAATATTATGCATTATTTTAAAATATGGCAAAATATTGAGTAGAATAAGGCAATGGAATATTCTGCCCATGAATGTAACCACTGCAAACATTTTACTTATTAAAATTTTTAATTTTGTTTGTATGAGTGGGTATGTGCTTATTAATATGGAATTCAATCCATATTTTTCATATATATTTTTATAACTATGCATCTTATTATTACATCTACATATTTTATTTAATCAGCACACAGTTAAAGAGAAATAATTAAATACAGCTAAAGAAAAAAATTAAACTATTTAAGAGGCATATTTTTATTTTGAAAAGAAGCTACCAAATATCTAATGATAGCTATATGTTCATTTTGCAGTAAATTCCTGTCTGAAACTTTATTGAGTTGGTTGCACTTGTTTGTGAAACAAGTCTATTTTTGTCTTGTGCCCCTTCAATTAATACTGCTACAAAATTAATTGCCAAATAACATAGGTTGAGCTTTTGCCTTTTTATGTTTTAAATATTAGTGTTTGATATTAATAGCAAAATATTGCCAAAAAACAAACAAACTAGCAAACAAAAAAACATTGGGTAGTATTGTAATACTATCCCTCTTGATTTAGTATGTCAACTGAGGTAGGTCATTTTAGTTTTACCAACGTGGGGCAAACTAGATGTATAAAGTTATTTATGGAAGGATCACCCATTTGTGAGTCATGGGCATACACTTTACTTTCCAAGATTAACTTGATATCATGGAGCAAAATTTTATTACATAAACTTTGTTTCATTACACAAAAGATATATACTCAATATATTAAAACTAGAAAATACAGGTAAATTTTTAAAAGCCTAAATATAAATAATCTGTTACCCAACTGTTCAGAGATAGTAACTGATAAAATTTTAGTGTATTTCTTTCAAAACGTTCACAGATACGTATTTTTTTCTAAATCAAAATGGGATCATACCAAAACTTCTGTTTTGTAACCTGTTTCTACCAAAAAGAAAAGGCAAAAAGAAATGGCATTGAAATATTGTATAGTTCTATGACTAGAGAGATATTTTTTTCATGTATGTGGTCGGATCTGTCATTCTTTTATCACGTCTGTGTTTTCATATCAAACTTTAAAAGTCCTTTCTACAACGGCCGTCCCAGGGAACAGAGAGTCTGCAGCTGCAGGCAGGATAGTCCCATCCATCTTCCCCATGGGATATAAGCCCACTATCAATTGGAGGTGGAGTGGACATCACCATCCCAGACTCCTCAGGATGGGGGGCAGAGCTATGGACTAGAGTGGACTTACTGGTATTCTACTATAGACATATTGTGATTCTAGCAATGGAAGAAATTACAACATTGATGTGGAGCCAGTGGCCACTGGAGGCTCTGGAGGCAGGGAGAGGGAAAAACAGTTGTAATACAGGGGCTTTTTTGGGACTTTGGAATTGTCCTGAATGATGTTGCAATGACAGATATATGCCATTTTCTATCATCACATAACATGCAGAACTGTATGGGAGAGAGTGCAGACTATAATGTGAACTATGGTCCATGCTGAATGGCAAAGTCCCAGGATGCATTTATCAACTGCAATGAATGTGCCACACTAATGAAGGATGTTTATGTGGGAGGGGGTGAGGGGTAGGGGGAGTGGGGCATATGGGAATCCCTATATTTTTTGTGTAACATTTATGTAATCTAATTATCTTTTTAAAAAAAGAAAAAAAAAGTCCTTTCTCACCCTGAGACTGTATAAAAGTTTACCTGTATTTCCTTTAGTCACTTTTTAATGTTTGATTATTTTACATTTGATTTGTTGGTTCCTTTGGAAACTATCTTGTTATATGGTTTAAGATATTTCTTTCCAAATAAACAGTGGTCCTAACAGAATGTACAGGATAGCTGGAAATGTCTAACTGATGCCCTCAGAGTTTAGGTTCTATTCTAGTGTTATTTAGTTAAGAGAATAGTTGCTTTGGAATAATCTTTTTATTTATTTGCTAAATAAGGCCCACTTACTAGTAGAGGGGTTTTAAATAGAATATTTCTGTGATCAACTAACATTTTATCAACCATATTGTGGATTACTATGAAATTATGCTTTGACATAATTAATAAAATCCTCTAATCTACAATGATTAATACCTTTCTTGGGATCTTCAGCCAAAAACTAAAATGTTTTTAAATATATTTTTAAAAGGACCACACACTAAGGTAACACCACCATCTATAAATTCCACAGCTGTGAAATCTGAACAGAGATTACTGCAACCTGAGAGTACTATCATAAAATTAATGAGATTTGTGGCAGGTCTGAAAAAGGGGGCCAGGAGAGTAGAATCTTAGGTAACCAATCAAGGTAGCAACCTGCACGGACAGGAAACAAACCACCCCCCACACACACACACACAAAACAGTGCAATAATTCCCGAGATATTAACTTGGAAAAATCATGGACATAGAAGAATAGCATATTTGGTTTTGAAATATCTAGAATAGAGCACTAAACTGAACTAAAGACTTACAAGTAGAATCTCATTTAATATTGTACTTGGGGTTTTAGATTTCGATGAGTACTAATTTTTAATATGTTTTCAATTTTCATATGTTTTATTTCTAGAATGTATTTTAGTGCATTTTAAATGCATTTTACGGTAGTATTCATTGAGCCAACTATCACAGACAACAAACACTAGAACATTTAATTTTTTATTTAGGCTTCAGAAACAGAAAATTCACTTGAGAAATATAAGTGCTACTAGAATTGCTAATATGACCGTGTTTTTTGCACTGAGACAGGTTGGATTCTACAATGCCGTAGCCATTCCCTGCTACACCACACTTACCCAAATCTTCCCTCCAACTGAGCCACTCCTTAAAGCGTGCAGGTATGTGAGATTGTTCAGTCTTTACTGTTATAATAAATAAGACTGTGTATAGGATTTTTGCTCTATCAGTGCGCATATCTCTTACCTACAGTTTACAACAAATATCATAATTTTATACTCTTATGTGTTTACATAGTTTCCAAGAATATGCCAAGAGTATGTCCCATAAAGTCATTCATTCCTCCCACAAAAAAGGATCAAGAGGTTCTTTTTTATGATCCAGAAATCATATATTTTAAAAAGACAGGATGGTACTCTCTGCTGAGGAGTGTTTATTAGGCCAGAAGAGTCAGTTAAATCACATAGTTTATTGTTTAAATGGAAGAGGGAGAAACTTGAAAGGAGATCTGCCTCCTCCTTAGGTTTTATTTCCTTCTAAATATAAATGTAAGCCATCTGTTTTCTGTGCTAGCTCCAGATCTCTCTCTTTTTGTGGGCTGAGCCCAACTAAGAAGGTTAAATTTTCTTTTTATTCTAATTTGATTTTTAAAAGAAGCTCCCTCTAAGGAAGGCACAGGATGATGAGAATAACAGCTGTGTATGCATTTTCCCCAGAAGAATTGGTGATTTTTTAAATGACTTTTAACAGTAGCCATACATTGAGGTTAGGGTGGCTGTGCCTTGAGAAGATGAGAGAAGGGCAGACATTTGGCCAGATCATTTTAAACCAGACCAAAAACTTAAATAAGTACTCCCATCCTCTGCCATTGTAACTTATTTTATGGAGTAATTTTTTTTAAAGGAAAAGAAGCAAAACAGCAGACCAAAAAAAAAAAAAGCAAGAATACAAAACTGGATTAAAAAAAAGATTTTGTTTTTTTCTTTTAAATTATGATGGCTTCCTCCATTGGAGAAATGCATGTAACAGCCCAGCTTATATGTTTAACCATAATTGCCCTTCATCTGTGGTTAGTTTATTAAAATAATAAAAATACTTTGGAAGAAAAGAAAAAAATTTTAAGTAATCCAAAATCTTTATCGTAACTCTTTCTGCCATTGGAAATTAAAGGATCAAATTTTGCCCTCTGTAGGTCATAATCAATTCAGATATCCTACATAAGGAGCTAGGTCATAACTGACAATAAGTTTGACCTAGGACTTATTTTTGACAGAATCAAGTGGTAAAAGTGAATGCACCACCAATAAGAAATGGGAACATCTGTCTAAATCCAAACAATGTTTAAAAACAAAAACAAAAACCTTAGGCAATATTCAAAAAAAGTCCTTAACTATCCAGATATTTTCTTTATTTTATGCTAAATATTTTGACACCAGTAGAATGAATGCTCTGATTTTCATGTCCTGGAATAAGCCGTTGAGTCATTTTACTTGGGAAACTAAACATACGGTATTCATTAATCCAGGCAGCTTTGATGCATTCCTGCTTCAATATCCTTGGCTAAACCACATAATTTCTTAACAGCTATGTAAATCTTATCATTAACACTTTAAAAATTGAATCTGTATTCTTGGTGCCTAAGGATACATAGTATATTACTGTATTTTTTTTCCCACAACAACAGAAACTTTCTTTAGGTTCTGGGAAAATGATACCTGATTAAATGATCTAAAAAGGAAAAGTTTTACAATTTTCAGATTATATTTTCCAAAGGCATCATAACATAAGTTTGCTAAAAGGGAGTTTGGGGAAATAACTTGTAAATTGTATCTTTGCCTATGCCAAGGTGGTCTTCTGATTCTGATTTTGCTGATAAGAAAGCAAGATGCAAAGTACGACCTGCTGGTGAGAACTCTGCCAGATTAGCCATGT
>JAQZBX010002742.1:0-69687 GCA_029593785.1 Cabassous unicinctus | reverse complement strand
AAATTTTAATAAATTCTATTTAGCTGTAAAATTTATTTATTTAAATATTTCATAAAAGTCTCCTGCATTCATTTCTGCATACTTTAAATTCATATGTCATCTTAGGATAAAAAGGACTGAATTGGGGAATTCTCTTCATGTTCAGAACAAAAAGTTTTTTATGATTCTAAGTTCCTGAACTTAAATCAACCGAAACAGTGAGGGTGCACCTTTGATAAGTGTACCTAGATCTCTCTCTCTGTACTGAGAGTCAAGTATTAGGGTCTTGGAAGGACAGTATAACAAGATGTGGAATATAGAGAGGGAATAAAAGAATTCTTGCTTCATATTGACACTGTTGTGTTCTCAAAGACTGCCCAAGACCAAGAGTGTATGTTTACACTTGACTTGTGGAGAGAAAGTATATATTCTAGACCAATTTTAGGCCATTTATCCATTCCTACTCCTATCCCTTTCATTTGGAATTACAAGGACTTTCTAGAAATTAAAGATTTATCCAGAATGCTACTCTAAAGGGCCATGGGCTAATTGGAACTTCTGGTCTTTCCTAATCAACTGGGTCATTTTTTATCCTTCTTACCATGAAATCTAAGGTTATAATTTGACTTTGTAAGACTATTCTAATTCCAAATCCATTCTTTCCATATATCTTAGCATTTCACTTATTGAGTAGTGAATCAAGTACATAAAATAAATAAAAAAACACAAAAATAATCCCGATGAATTATTGGATTATGGAAAATTTAGTTATGTTCTGATACAGTTGGGCTACCTAAAATGGGGGAAGCTACCAATAAATTTGAGCTTCAATATCACAAACTATAAAATGTGGCTCATTGTCATCCCCTCTACTTCTCTATCAATTCTGACAGCATTTAAATATTTTTCAGTGAAATCACCTGATACATAACAGTGAAGCTGCCTCTGTGTGATTCTGATACCAAACTGAGATACCTATCCTTCTACTTTTGTGTTGATATAAAGCTGTATGGATTGGAGGAAAGTATATACTTAAATTAAATCCATTCCTCTTGGTGTGTTCTCATTGTAAGTAAGATCTTTTGGTGAATATGATTTTAACTTAAGATGTGATCCATCTCATTCAGTTTGGATCTTAATCCTCTTACAGGAATCCTTTATAATATAACAAATCCAGATGAAGAGATGAGAAAACTACAGAAGCAAGAAGCTGGAAGCAACAAAACCCAGAAGAGAGAGACTAGAACACAACTCCATGTGACTTGCCATGTGACAAGAGGATTCCAGGATCACTGGCAGCTGGTCTTCAGGAAAAAAAACATTGCTGATGATGCTTTAATTTGGGTATTTTTCTCAGCTTCAAAACAGTAAACTTGTAAACTAATAAATCCCTATTGTTAAAGCCAACCATTCCATGGTATCTGCTTGAGCAGCTTAACAAACTAGAACAAAGTGTATCAGCGTAGGCAGACAAACACTGTAGCCCAAAACCAACACATCAATGATCTGCTTTATTAACCAATGCCTAGATGACCTTAGGAATCTCCAAAACTGATTAAAATGATAAAAATTCCAGTGTAATATATATTATCTAATTTGTTCCTTTGACATAATATTTATAAGCATAATTCTAATGAGTCCATTTATTCACTTTAATCAAACATTTTTCTTGATATAGTCTCATAAAGATATCCATTGGCTTAAATAATTGGTTGCATAAATCTTATGCATTTAAATTCAGCTTCATTAGTGGATAAATATCTGATCAGTTCAAGAACAGTAATACCTGGTGGAAGGACATGTGGCTTCTTACTATCTATATAGATTATGGAATAATGGAAAAGCAGAAATTCTGATGCTTACCTCTATTAATCTCTAGAAGAAAATGCATTTTTTATTGTGCAAGCTCAGTGATAGAAAGTAGCTGATATACAATTAGCAAAGAGAGAATTTTCTCCTCTAGGTGTCCACTGACTCTGACTCCCTGATTTGGGGTGGATTGGCTTTCAGAGAGAAGACTGGGAATGTTTATCTCTCAATATGCAGATCTCTCTCCAGATTAAAAGTGATAATACCTGCTGAAGAGAATTCTGAAGACTATTGAATGGATGGTAGTAGAAATTAAAATCCCTGGAAAATGGTGAGCATGGAGGATAAGTACATTTTGTTAAGATAGAAAAGTCAACAATGAAAAGGAAAATAAAATCTAATGATTTATGATTTCACAATGCACAAAAACAGTCTTTGATAAAGTCCAAAATCCAAATGTTTAAGGGGATTCAGGTAATAACATAATAATATGATTCATTGCTTTACTTCATCATTAGGAAATTATTATGTCTAGTCATTGTGTTACCTCAAAAGAGGTTACCATATATTCAATTTATTTCACAGTTATTGTAGCCTATTTTAATATTTAAAACAAGCTACCAGAATATTACTGGCTCAATAAAGACAATCATTCTTCATATCTATCTGAGAATCTATTGATCCCATGACCAGGGATAGAATGAAAGTAAGGATGAATTATGGGTCTCAATAAACATGCTTCTGAAGTTTTGATGCCAATTTAAAAGTCTGTCATAACTGTATAAGATGCATATTTTATCATCTTATTTTTCCAATAATGATGCTGAGGCAGGAGAGACAGTTCACGAAATGGTCAATGTCATACAATTAGTAAGTGGCAGTGTCAAATTCCAAGCCCAGGTTTTCTGTCTCCATCATTAGAGAACCATTGAACTGTGGAGTTTCCTTCTTCTAGTTATGGCCACTGTATGTTGGACCTTATGAGTTATAATATCCAAAAATTTTGGTTATGAGAAATGCATTGGAAATATGAATTGTGGAAAGAAGGGGATATAAGTTTCCTTTGTGTAATTGTAGTTTATTGGAAAGCACAAGGTAAGTAATTGAAAAGTGACAACAAAAATGTGTGAATTCAGTAAAGTGTTAGGGTATAAATTAATAGGAAGAAAATTAATAATATTTATCTATACAAACAAACAAAAATATTTAGAAAATATATTTTAAAAATTCTCCAATTCCACAGGGGACAAAAAATATAAAGTACTTGAGAATTAAATTAGCCATAAATATGCACTATGAATACATATATATGAATGAAAAAATAAATTAGTAATGGAGGGAATAAAAGTAGATTTACAATTTTTAAAACGATGGTATGAACTTAGATATAATACCAATATCAACAATATTTCAATATTGTGCCCATTTGGAAAGTAACTTTCATATTTTAGCATTCTCTGGAAAAATTAAAACACATTGGCATTATTTGTTTCTTCAATATTTATTGATCTCTCCAAGATTATAATACTTTTAGTTTTCTTTGCTGAAGAAGGCAGATACCATAAAATTGGCTGGAATTTAAAAATGTGAATTTATTAGTTTACAAGTTTAGGGTTTTGAAGCATCATCAAGGTGATGCTTTCTTCCCAGAGGCTGGCCACTAGTGTTCCTGTCAATGTAAAGACAGCTGTTTCCAATAGCCAGGCCCACCCAATCTTGCACTACAAATGACTGATATGTCTTTTATTGGTGAAGTGACTTATTGTGAGTTCATAAGCAAGGAACTGGGGGAATCTTCCCAAAACCAGTTCAAAGTGAAAATGGGAGCTAGTATTTTCATGCAGAAAAAAATAAATAAATAAAGAGGGGGTAGTTGAGAAGAAAAACAAGTAAAGGAAGAAGCAAATGATGCCTGGGGTCTTGTGAGGAGGGTACATGCAATTTTTCAGTTCTGTGTTTTCTCAAGCACGTATAACTTGTCCTTCATTTCAGTGGCTAATATACCACAGTTTAGATATAGTTATGCAGGTGCAAAGAGTTCATGGGTCCTTTATCAGACAACCACTCAAAGATATCAACCTTTTTGTTTTTGGAAAAGTTACTGATTTATACCATTCTGTTTGGTTTTGCTGTTAAATGTTATCTTTTTCCTGTAAGCAAAACTGGCATGGTCTGATTAATATTTTTCAGAGAAATAAAGGCCAAGAGTAAACTTCAAAAATTAAATTAATAGAAAACAAGTACAATTAATTTTAAAACTTTCAAATATGCTTAAATGGAGAAATTAATAAGCACATTTTCCAGCTATCAAATCCCCCCTTATGTTTATATTCTTCTTATTCTTTTGATGATATGTTTTATAAGTATTCCTCATATGAGGAAAATGGGTGAAAGTTTCATCTTCTGCAGTTACTTCCTGCTGATTAGGGGAGAAGAAAGTTCTTATATCATTTTGGAGGACGCCTTAGATATAAACCTACAAATGTTTGCAATATCATACATGTTGTCCTTCCATAAGAGCAGGCTGTAATGCTAATTGTATTTTCTACAGTTTTATTCCCATTACTCTGGTGATTATTGCTCCACTTGGTAAAACCTTTACACAGGTAGCATAATCCAGAGGCTACGGGGTTCCACCAACCTGGTGCATAGTGCCCTCTGGTACTATGAAACAGAACTGCTGTGGAGGTAACATTGAGTCATTGCTGGCTGACAGAGTGGCAGGAGTCTGAAACAGCAATGTATTTCAATCTACTTTAGAAGTATGACCAGATGTGGCAGAAACTTTTAATGTTTTATGGGTCATAGTGACTGATCTAGCCAATTACTCAAATGGAGAGCCCACATACATGTTGTTTGGGCCAGTTTAAATGCACAAGAGAGTCTTGACTTTGAGAAAGCAAAATGACAAATGTTGTTAGGTTTGAACATTCTGTTCCTTTAAAAGTTAGAAGACTTGTTTTTCCTAAACAACCAAGGACACCATAAGGTTAAATTACAAGAAGCTATTTTGATAAAACAGACTTTCTTCTTTGTATATCAATTATTCTGGAAAATAATTTTATAACGTTTTACCAAACAGTCTAATGATTAAAGAAAATTTTTCACATTAACAGATATTGATTACAATATTGATATGAAGGCTTTAAAAACTTTATAGATAAACCCATCAAATCTTACCTAATTTTGACCCTCAAAAATTCCTATTCCATACACCTGCACTTTCTATATTCATTTCAATTTTGTCCCACATTTTCCTTTTTCTTAATTACCAGTCATTTTATCTTAGGACAAGATTACTTTCTTTTTCCTTAATAAAAAGAAAAAAACAAATTCTTTATATCGCTCAATCTTAAGCTACCAAAATGATTTTGGAAAATGTCTCTAAGCAAATCTCTTATAACATACAATTACCATATCCAAATCTAATTAGAATTAACATGGAAACAAAACATAGAACATTAATGCTGCTAAGTTTTTCTTCTTCTCTAGCAGTTAAAATACACCTATTTTGATTTCTTTTAATAAACAAATGAGTCCTGGGCCTTTCTGCCTCCTGATATATACCCCATCTCTATCATAGCAAGAGTGCTTCCAGACCTTGTACCTATACATAAAGACTGCTGGTTTGGAGTTCATGGGCAGTAAGGTATATCTGATAGTACAGCCTTTGCCTTTAGAGTCTGCCCACTGGTTTAATTGGCTATTTTTGGTTTTACTCCTGATGTTGACACATATTATGAATGCTAGGTCTCAGATGAGGGCTGAAAACACCAGACTTACCTCTTAGCTTGGACTAGGGTATCACTTTCTCAAGTCAGAAGTCAAGCAGGATAAGTTATATAGATAAATGCATCATATCATTTTTAAATTTATTGTTGGCCTATACAATGAAAGTAAAAAATGGACATTATAGTCTCTAGACAATATTAAGCTCTTAACTACTTCTAAATAGGCAAGTTTAATGTTCTGTGCTTATTTCACTTTCTGGAGTTCATTTCTTTTTGAAGATCATTTTCTTTATCATTGCAGTTTAGCAGCACCAAATGGACTGTCAAGTTAACAGAAGTAAATAGTAGCCTTCCAATCTGAGCACCATTTAAAGAATGTCAAACCTTTGCATTACTTTCAGTTTTTTCTATACAGGCATAAAAACAAGGCATGCCCCCACTGAAGACTGGGCTCAAAGGATAGATGCAGGGCTGATTCTTCCATCCCTTGTTTTACCCCTGCACTTTTCTTACTCATTATGAAACTCTATCAGCTACTCCCAGAATCAGATACTCAGGACCATCTCAGGCATCCAGGCATGGCAAAAGTGAAAATAATTTATTTTGGCCTTAAAACCTTCAACTCCCATTTCTACTCAAGAAATTAGAGACACTGTCACTTGAATGATGTAGGAAATGAATGTGTGCACCAAAGACATAAAGATACTGTCTATTGTTTGTGTGCTTATTTTGCACTTAAGCACCATTTTTAAATTTATCTTAAGATAAATTATTAAGTTGAAAATGTGAGTCCGTATTCAAAAGTAAAAGATTCTTCTTGTAATAGTTAAAGTTCTGTCTTGAAGCTTCAATGGTTCATACTCTTTGCACAGGAAACCTATGGTTTGAACAAACTCCTACACATATTGAAGAAGTTAGTTTAATTTAGTGAAAAGAAGATGAGCTTTTCTCAGATCACCTGCAGTAGCAGGAATAGAGTAAAATGATTTAAAGACAATGTAAAATCTATTCCTGCCTCTCTTGCAGCATTGCTTTTCACAACTACTACCTTACTCTGAAAAAAAAAATTATATAGACTTCAGCTACTAAATTAGAGCATATGGAATTCTCTCTGGGACCTCAGTACCTTACCTTCTTGACTGGTTTCTCTCAATAAGTGCTATCCCTCTTCAAGTAATCTAGAAGAATGTGGATTATTTTAGGCATGCATGCAAATACCTTAATATTGAAGTTCCTGTTTAGAGGTATGATATAAGACATCCACTGGATTCATATTTGCAAATATCCTAGAATGTTATAGCTTCAAAATATGTTTTAAAAACCCCAAAGATGGCATAGATTTTAAGTGTGCATGTTCGTTCATTTCTGCATCTTTCCTCCAAACTTGCCCTTTCATTTCAAAATTTTCACTATGCGTACTTCCACTTCTTTTTGTTTTTGCCTTGTCATTATGAAAAACTTAGTGAAATAATCATGGAATATTTGCATTTTGCACAATGACTGGTATGATAGCTCTTGACAAATAAGGAAAGCACTGAAATGTGACTGGGTCTGCGGAAATGCTCAGATTGACATATTACCAGGATTTCTTCTGAGCTTTCAGTGTTGAGCTGCAGACCTGTAGCCATAATAAGCAAATTGACTAAAACAAGCAACGGTTTCTTGGCATTATTATCTAGTAGTGTGGAATATTATTTTCATGTGGCTGAGGAAAAATAAAGGCTTTTCTTTCAAAATGTTTGTATTTTTTTGAAGACAAAAACTTCTTATCTATATCCTTTGGCTGTATGTAGGATCACATTGTCCTTATGATACTGAAACTTTACAGCTTCTGTAAAGTTTTTATAAGCTAATAAGAAAATATTATAATAGGAATATAGGTTGTTTTTCTACATCCTCATTATTTGAGCTTAAAATCAATTTTTATTAAGAAAGATATCTTTATTTGTCATGACATTACAATTCCAGAAAAGGAAAATAATAGTAATATAAACCCATGGAATCAATGATCTGGACTTAAGAGTCCCCTAAGAAGAATTGCTGCTAAGAATGTGGCAGTAAGTGTCCTAACATTCCCCCAGTGTCTTTATTATCTTAGGAAACCTCAGTTCCAGATGAGAAGCAGGAACAGATTGGTCTTACTCCTTCCTAGAAATGATTATCCACAGTTTGGTAGCAAACACACACACTCACACAAGAATGTATAATTAGCAAATTCATTATTTTAACTATTTATATATGATTGAAAATGAGTTTAATTGTAGAATTAGGAATGATAAATGTGGATACCCAGCCACTCGTTCAATATTGGGATCTTTCTAATCAAGGTCTGCCTCTTGACCAAGAATCTAAATATTTCCTCTTTCTAATCTGTATTCCTTCTCCCCAGCCCACTCCTGTTCTTTTTCACTGCTAATAATTCCTCTAAGAAAAAGATCTTTACATCAGTAGTAATATCTTTTAGAATAGCACCATCAGAATGTAGTAGTAAACCAACAATTGTCTTCAGATTTATTTCTAGTCCAAAATAATTTTTGCTATCCCAGGGTACTGAACTCTGGGTTAACTAAGTACAGGATATAGATTCCCTTTTCAGGTCTAAAAAGGAATTTTTACTCTAGGGAAAACTGGGGAGAGCTTAAAAGTAGTTCATAAGGAAAGTAATTTGTTTTTCTTTTACCTAAACTCCTGTGACTACAGGTCTCTGATAAATTATCTTGCAAAAGAGATTTCATTGCTTATAAGAGTGTTGTGGCCTATTGATAAAAACAATTTTGTTCACTATCTTGTCTTGAAAAAAAGTGGCCTTAGCTTTTTGCAATACTTGAATAAAGTGTGTACTCACGAAATAATTTCTGTAGCACAGCATTAGAGACTCATAAGTTCTCTACAAGAAATTCAAGCTTACATCTTCCTTTTACTACCTTAAGAATACTAGTGAATAAAATATTATTCAAAAAGCAAATGGTAGAAACTATAATGATGTTTAATGCAAGTTGTAGTAACTTACATATTTACAAATTATCTTGAACTGGTTATGGAGTAATTCTACAAAATATCTCTGTATTATAAAAATGTGAAGAAAAAAATGTAAACTGATGTAAAGGATGTGCTGTTGTTTTAATTAACCTATGTTTAATAGCTTTTCCTTCTGGACTTTGCAAATTCTTCTTGGTAAACACATTGCAAAGTACTCTCTGGGAGGCTCAGCCTCCTTGTGTGTACTATATTGTGCATACATGTAAAAATAAACCCATTTACTGTGTATGTGTAAATAGCCTGGTCATCAGGCACTTTTCAGTCAATAGTTATATCCAGTGTGACTTTGCACAGAAGACTTAGGGTGCGGTTTGTAAGTATAAACTGTAAAATAACTGGGATGAATTCCCATGTATACCCATGTAAATATCTTTGTTAACTGAAATGTACTTTAAGAAAAGATAAAATCTGTAAATAAACTGATTTCTAAATTTAAAAAAATAAAGAAACTTGTCAGAATAATAATTCAATTTAGTCATATGAAAATATAACTTTTTTCTTTCACTTTCATAGAGTTATCCATTTTAAAAGTTATTAAACTTTAAGAGCAACAATTGTTTTAACGTGGATATCCAGATCTAATTAGAATTAACATGGAAACAAAAGTTAGAACATTAATGTTGCTAAGTTTTTCTTTTTCTTTAGCAGTTAAACTATACCTATTTTGATTTCTTTTAAAAACAAATTCAATTGCAAGATAGTATTGAAACTTAAAGTCTCATTTTTATGTTATTTTTCATTTTTATCCAATTTATACTTTGGACAGGCAACATTGCAATAGAAAGTCATTTTCTTTTTCTTAAGGGGGTCTCCAACAAATTTAGACTATTCAAAATACAACCCAGAGGAGATAAAACTAGCACATCCTGAGAGTTTCCCATGGCTAGGCAACATCAGCAGAAATTCCAAAGACAGACCCAAAAAAAAAAAATACCAAATGCATGGCCGTCCAGATGATGCCAGATCACGGTTGGTTAGAATAGGAGTTCTTAAAAATCAACAGATTCCCCAACTTCAAAATACAAAATGCAAATATACATAGTCAACAGGAGAACCCAAAATCTGAGATCACTGATAATGGGATTCAAACACACCAGGTCCATATGCATTGGCTCAGATTAACTTAAAATTTAATAGTTCCCTTGGCATGAGCAGACCTATAAAGCCAATCCAACAATCTCAACATGAGCAGACTGATAAAACAAATTTAATGGACTTCTCTGAATGAGCAGATCAACAAAGTAAAAGTAAGCAAAGATCAGAAGAGAGAATTTTCACATTTACCTAGCACAAGGAATAACCCAGACTGAGCTTCACATGAAGCATCCAGTGTCTGCCCATGGCAGAAACTTCACCCAGAACCTCCAGCTCTGGTACTTCAGGGAAATACCCAGGCAGCTGCTGAGCTTGAAGGTGAAGGTTTCAGGGAAGCCCTTCAGGGAAGCCAAAGTCACCAAATTGTTACCTTAAAGACAGCTGTTTCTAATAGACAAGCTCACCCAATCCCACACTACAAAGGAAAAACCTGTCTTTTAGTGAGAAGATGGTTTATCTTGAGTTCACAAGCAGAGAACTGGGGGAATCTTCCCCAAACCAATTCAAAGTGAAAATGGGAGCCTGGGGTTTTCTATAGGAAAAAAAGAAAATGGGTAGATGAGAAGAAAAGCAAGTGAAAGAAAAAGTAATGCCAGGTGTCTTGTGAGGAGGGTATATGCAAATTTTCAGTTCTTTGTTGTCTCAAGCACATTCAACTTGTCCTTGAGTTCAGCAGCTAATAAACCACAGTCTATATACAGTTATGCAGGTGCAAGGCCTTCATGTTTCCTTTCTTAAACAACTGTTCAAGGATATCACATTTTTGTGTCTGGGAAAGTTATTGATTTACATCATTCTGTTTGGTTTTGCTTTAAAATGTTATATTTTTCTGGTAAGCAAAACTGAGAAGGTCCGGTTAACATTTTTCACGAAACTAAGTGCAAAGAGTAAGGTTCTAAAATTAGATGAATAGAAAACCAGTACATTCAATTTTACAAATTTCAAAGCTTCTTAAGTTGAGAGATTTCAATAAGAACATTTTTCCAGCTGTCAATCCTGGACTCCTCTATCACATGGCAAGGCACATAATGCCTCCAGTCATCATTGCTTTCATCTACTTGCTTCCATGCCTTTCTCTTGTCTTGATCTGAATTTCACTCTATTATAAAGGTCTCAAATAAGATTCAGACCTACCCACTGTGAGATGTGTCATGTCTTTAGTAAAGAACGTCCTCAGGAAAAGTTCCTATTTAAAATAGGTCCATTCCCAGAAGAATGGATTTACTTTAAGAACATACTTTACTTGGGTACATACTGCTTCAAACCACCTCAACTTGCCTTTTTGGTAGGAGTTGATTTATTTTTAATATTTTTTATTTTTTCAGGACAATTTGGGCCATAGAAACAGGTAAGAAACAATGCCCTGTCCTTGAATTGTGGCAAGGATATGAGCAATTGAGGGCTTTTGTTGAAGAAATGAGGGTAGAATGTCGTGGTGACAGAAAAATAATCAACATTTTGTATTGAGAATAGACAACAGTCAATTATTCATAGGTTTGGGATACAAATCTCATACTACCCTTCAAGAAGTATTGTCTTGAAGACAATAATTTTATCTCTAGAAGGATGGCATGAAGAATTTATGGAATCATAGACTCTGTCTGGTACTATTTTCTGTAAAGCATGCCAAAATAATATTGGGCAAATCATATGAATGCCATACCATAACTCTATAATCAGAGTGTTACAGGCATGTTTTATTAGAACAATTATTTAATATTTGTTTTAATATCATATATATTCCACTAGTGGAGGGAAAAAAGCAGAATTAAAAATTTTGAAAATTGTACCTTGATCTTGATAGAATGTCAATATCAACTTGTCAATATTGTTTTAGCTTAGAATACTAGTTGCATAATAGGTGATATTAAAAAGAGAATTGAATTCAAATCACTAGCTAATATGGGCAATCATAGAAGAGAATTACAGAGAGAAGAGAAAACTTTATGAGTAATATTCAGTCATTTGATAACATTAAATGATGCAGCTCTAACTTTGGAAAAGTATAAAAGAAATTTAAAATACAAAGTATGATCAAGGATGTAGTGTTATAATAAATAGTTATTTTTGTAGATACTGTATTATCTCCTGAATGAATAATACAAATTTATATAGATCATTTCGAGTAGAGGAGTTTTTTGTTATATATATTTTGCAGGTCAGGAGGAGGTAGAAATATAAATTGAGGGCTGGGCCTGCCCTAGGGATGGGTTCTCAATGCACCTTTTGGTCTCTCCTGTTGCCTTCCCTGAGAATGATTCCCTATGCAGCTGTGTACATACTGCAATCCCTTTCTCATTCCCCCTTGGTGCTTGATTCCAGGAATAATTTATAATCTGTGGAAAAAAATGAAATAACTTGCATTTGATATAAGTGTTATAGAATATTTACAATTTTTTAATCTAAGAGCCAAAATAAAATGGACAATGATATATGGATTTATACTGTTGCCAATAGGAACATAAGGCATTTTTTTGGCATTGGTATTGTTCTGCATGATCTTGTAATAATAGAAGCAGGCCATTTTAAATTTTGTCCAAACCTATAAAAATGTATGGTGCAAAATGTAAAGTATAATGTAAATCATTGGCCATGTGAATAGCAATGCTTCAAAATCTGTACATCAATTGTAATAAATGTAGTGTCCACTGTAAAATGTTATTAATGGGTAAAAGTGGGAGAGGGAGAGGGCATTGAGTATATAGGAATCCCCCATATTTTCTATGTGACTTTTCTGTAACATAAAGTTTCATTGAAGATAAAGTGAAAAATAGAAAGACACTGTGGGGACATATGGAAAAAATTGTCCCTCTACATAAAAGATAATAGATCTTACAGTGATGAAAGACACAATGAATATTTTTTATTTTATTTTTAATTTTTAATTTTATTACTCTTATTTTATTACTAATTTTCTTGGTTAAATATTTAAATTTTAATTTCAGTAAGATCAGTCAGCCAAAGGGGTTTTGATGCAAAATACCAGAAATCTGTTTGCTTTTTTAAAGGGTATTTATTTGAGGTGGAAACTTACAGTTACCAGGTCACAAACTATAAGTCACTTCCCTTACCAAAGTCTGTTGCCACGTGTTGGAGCAAGATGGCTGCTGACATCTGCCAAGAGTTCAGGCTTCCTGAGTTTCTCTCTTCCTGGGGCTTGTTTCTTTCTGGGCTTAGCTGCTCTGATCCTCTGTGTGCTAACTTCCCATGCTCCAGCTCAAAAATTCCAATCTCCCTTCTCTGTGGTGTGGTTTCCTTGTGAGTCCCCACCCACCAAGTGGGCAAGGGCTCAATATCCTATTGATGTGGCCCAACCAAAGCCTTAATCATTATTTCATCAAGTAAAAGTGAAATCTCTGAAGCCTAATCTAATATGCCCAGAGGGACAGACCAGTTCACAAACATAACCCAATATCTCTTTTTGGATTCATAAACAATATCAATTTGCTACAGGTATGTACAGCCCAAAATTTCCCCCATTAACCACATTTAGTTATATAATTCAGTGTATATTCACTTAAAGTTTCACAATGTTGTGCATTGGTGTTTTTGCTATGTTTGAGGGGAGGTTTTGAATTTTAGAAGTGTCATAACTGGCAGAGGAAGATCACTAGTGCAAGGTGGGGGTATGTAGTGGGAAGGGTTCACCTGAAACATGCTTATAAGACATATGAATATATTCAATTATTCATGAGTTATTGACTTAGTGGGTGGAGACCCACACAATAACCAAAAAATATTGAATTACCATCCTGGGGAGTCCTGATTCTTTCTCTAATACAGAGGCAAGAATCTCCTGAGGACATGGACAGTGCTTAAGAAAGGGCAATAGACCAGTATGCCAGGCCCTTGATATTGATGATCATACTTATGTGCCTTTTCTTGAGAAATTGAAACTTTGCCTAGTATTATAGATCACCTAAGATTTACCTCCTGAGAGCCTCCTTGTTGCTCAAATGAGGCCTCTCTCTAATTCAAACTTAGCCTGCAGATTCACTACCTTCCCCCTGCATAGCTTAAGAAATCTGGGGATGAGCCTCCCTGGCACAGAAGAATTATTACCAAATGCTGACTAGTGATGCATCCGGAAAAGAACCTTGACCAAAAAGGGGAAATATTAAATACAAATGAGTTTGTATGGCTAAGAGATTTCAAAATGAATTGGGAGGTCATTCCAGAGAACATGCTTATGTATGTCTCAGCAGGATCACATTGACTGCAACAGTAAACAGTGCCTCAAACAGTGGCACCTGAGGACTCTAGAGACACTTAAAGAAAACATGGCTGACAATCTCAGGAATTTGGCACCCTGTCAGTGGGCCTTACTTTTCGATTTATGCCCTCTCAATGTAAAAGAGTTAGACCCATTTATAATTTCCCTACACTTGGCTCTTCTGCCCTTTTTATTTGAACATATAATTAACAATATACTTGTTAAATATATGTCCCAGAGACTTAAATTTTTGGTTTGTTCATATGCCAGTTGAGCTCTTCATCTCATCAGAGTTGCAGCCAACACCTACTCTCCAGTTCATTGTACTCACCCAGGACAACTAACAAGGACATGATGATGGACAATGCCCATCCCAAGGAAAAGAGAGTGCCTGCAACTGCAAGCAAGATAGTTCCATCAATCTGTCCCATGGGCTGTAAGTCCACTTTCATTAGAAACAGAGTGGGCATCACCATTCCAAAATTCTCAAGTTTGGGGAGTGAACCATTGTCTAAAGTAGATGTATTATTATTCTATTATGAATCTATTATAGACATTATTATTCTAGCAGTGGAAGAACTTGTTTCACTTTTATAAAGGCAGTGGCCATCAAAGGTTCTGAGGGGAAGGATCAGGAAGAATAAGGGTAAGATGGGGCCAATGTGGGGACATTGGAAGTGTCCTGCATGACATTGCAATGATGGATAAAGGCCATTATACATTTTGTCAAACCTATAAAATTGTGTGGTGCTAAGTGTAAACTATAATGTAAACTATAGTCTATGATTTGTAGCAGTACTTCAATATGTATTCATCAATTGTAAAAATGTACCACACTAATGAAAGATGTTAATGTGGGAAAAGTGTGGCAGGGGAAGGCTGGGGTATATGGGAATCCCCTGTATTTTTTGTGTAACATATGTGTAATCTAAAACTTCTTTAAAAATAAAAAAAATACTGAGCTTGGCTTAGAGTGAGGACACATTTAACAGCAAGGAGGCTCTCAGGAGGTAACTCTTAGGCAATCTATAATACTAGGCTATGTTTCAATTTCAAAAGTAAATGTTCATGAGTACAGTGTTCAATATCAAGGGCGCATTTATGGTCCATCCTCCTTACTAGTCACTGCTCCTGCACTTTGGAGATTCTTGCTGCCCCATTAGAGAATGAGGCAGAGGGCCCCAGGAGGGGAATTTGATATTCTTTCAATTATTGTTTGGATCTCCTCCCACTGTGACAATGTCCCATGAACACTTGAACACATATGCCTTATAGGAATGCCCCAGATGAACCTCCTCCCATGCATCCCCCATCAATGACAAGTCACACCAATGATTCTCCCCTGACAGAGTTGTAGCCCTTCTGTAATCCAAAACTTCTTCAAAAATGAAGCCAACAAAATAACCAAATACATTTAATAAGAAAATGAAATAATGATAGTTTTAAAATTAAAAAATAAATTCCAAAAAATTTAAAAAATTTTAAATAATAAAAAGTAAAGTAAAGAAAATTAATATTTTTTGACATTTTGTCTTTCATTGTGGTAAATCTGTTGTCTTGTATGAACAGTGACATTTTCTTCTGTTTAATCCCACAGTGTCTTATTTTTTTTTCATTTTATCTTCAACAAAGCTTTAGGTTACAGAAAAGTCACATACAATATATAGGGGATTCCCATATACCCAACAGCCCCCCCTTTTTCCATTTCCCCTATTAATAACATTTCACATGTGGATTGTACATTTTTCACAATTGATATACAAATATTGAAGCATTGCTACTAACCATGTTCAATGATTTACATTATGATTTACCTTTTGTACCATATACTTCTCTTTTAAAAATCAATTTTATTGATATATATTAATAAACATATAGTTAATCCAAATTGTTCAATCTATGGTATTTGCTATAATCACATAGTTTTGCATTCATCACTTTAATCATTAGAACATTTTCATTATTTCAGAAATAATAATAATAAAGGAAAAACAGAGAAGTAAACAAACAAGAAAATTCCTCACCTCTCAAACTCTCCATGCTTCCCCCAATATATATTACTACTGCTTCTGCCTATTCTATCCAAACTGTATAATTAATAGCTTTAAGCATAATCACAATGTTGTACATTCATCATCTCAAAAATTTTAAAACAATTTCATTACTTCAAAAAGAAAGACTCCACACTCCTTAACATTCCTTCCCGAGACCTACATAATCACTACTTTTCTTTAATTTTC
The DNA here is from genome assembly GCA_029593785.1 of Cabassous unicinctus. Taxonomy (NCBI): domain Eukaryota; kingdom Metazoa; phylum Chordata; class Mammalia; order Cingulata; family Chlamyphoridae; genus Cabassous; species Cabassous unicinctus. The sequence continues at coordinate 53,581 of JAQZBX010002742.1, read as the reverse complement.
ATAAATTGATTTATATTTACATTTTATAATATTGGAATTATGCAATATGTAGTATTCTGTGTCTAGTCTCCATTACTTTGCATAGTGCTTTCTTTTTCTGATACTAACATTTTGTACTATTAACTTATATTTATCCAGATTCTAAGAAAAATGGTCTTATATATGCAATTCTACCCATATTCATATTTCACAAAATGTATTTATATTTCATATAATATATTTAGTTCATAATAGGGCAATCATATAATATTTGTCCTTTGTGTCTGGCTTGCTTCATGCAACATAATGTCTTCTAGGTTCATTCATGTTGTCATATGTTTCACCACTTCATTTTTTCTTATAACCACATAATATTCCATTGTATGTATATTCCACAATTTGTTTATCCATTCATCAGTTGATTGACATCTGGGTTGTTTCTAACCTTTGACTATCAGGAATAATGTTACTATGAACACTGATGTGCAGATATCTGTTCCTATCACAGCTCTAGGTATATACCTAGCAATGGTATTGCTGGGTCCCTTGGCAAGTCTATTTACAACTTCCTTAGGAACTGCCAGTCTTCCACAGTGGCTGTACCATTCTACATTCCCACCAACAGTGAATAGGCATTTCTATCTTATCACATCCTCTCCCACAATTAGTTTTCAAACTTTTTAATAACAGACAGTCTAATAGGTGTGAAATGGTATCTCATTGTAGTTTTGACATGCATTTCACTAATTGCTAATGATATTGAACATTTTTTCATGTGTTTCTTCACCATTTGTATTTCTTCTTTGGACAGTTGTATTTTCAAGTCTTTGGCCCATTTTTTAATCAGGTAGTTTGTCTTTTTATTGGTGAGTTGTAAATTCTCCTTATATATCAAGAATATTAAAACTTTATCAGAGATGTGATTGCCAACTATTTTCTCTCATTGAGTCTGATGCTTTTCTCCCTTTTGACAAAGTCCTCTGAGGTGCAAAAGTGTTGAATTTTGAGGAGGTCCCATTTATCTAATTTTTCTTTTGTTGCTTATGCTTTGAGTATAAGGTTTAAGAAACAACCACCTACCACAAGATCTTGAAAATGTTTTCCTACATTTTCCTCTAGGAGTTTTATGGTTGTTGTTTTTATATTTAAGTCCTTGATCCATTTTGAGTTAGTTTTTGTATAAAGTGTGAGATAGGGGTCTTCTTACTTTCTTTTGGATATGGTTATCCTATCCTCCCAGAACCGTTTGTTCTGGCTCAGCTTGGTGGACTTAACAGCTTTGTCAAAAATTGTGTGACTGTAGATGTGACAGTCAATTTCTGAGCTCTCGATTTGGTTCTGTTGGTGAATTTTTCTGTCTTTATGCCAGTAGCATGCTGGTTTTGTTTTGTTTTGTTTTTTTTTTTACCACTGTAGCTAAGTAATATGGTTTAAAGTCAGGAAGTGTGAGTCCTCCAACTTCTTTCTTCTTTTTAAGAATTTTTTTTTGCTATTCGGGGACACTTACCCTTCCAAATAAATTTAATTATTAGTTTTCTGATTTCTTTGAAAAAAAGCTGCTGGGATTTTTATTGGGATTGCACTGAATCTGTAAACCAGTTTGGGTAGTATTGACATCTTAATGATATTTCGCCTTCCAATCCATGACCATGAAATGTCTTTCCATTTATTTAAGCCTTCTTCAGTTTCTTTCAGCAATGTTTTATAGTTTTCTTAATAGAGGTCTTCTATGTCCTTGGTTAAGTTTATTCCTAAATATTTGACTGTTTTAGTCACTATTATACATGGGATTTTTTTCTATTTTCTTCCTCAGATGGCACATCAGTAGTGTATAAAAAAGGTATTGATTTTTGGGTATTAATCTTTTATCCCGTCACTTTGCTGAACTCATCTATTAATTCTAGTAGCTTTGTTGTGTTATTTTCAGAATTTTCTAGATATAGGGGCATGTCACCTGGGAATAGTGAAAGTTTTACTTCTTCTTTTCCTGTTTGGGTACCTTTTATTTCTTTGTCTACCCTAATTGCTCTAGCTACAACTTCTAGTACAATATTGAATAATAATTTTGATAGTGGACATTCTTGTCTTGTCCGTGATCTCAGTGGGAAAACTTTCAGTCTTTCACCATTGAGTACAATACTAGCTGTAGGTTTTTCTTATATGCTTTTCACCATATTGAGAAAGCTTCCTTCTATTCCTATCTTTAAGAGTGTTTTTAATAAAGAAAGTGTGCTCTCTTTTGTCAAATTCCTTTTCTGCATCAATTGAGAGGATCATGTGAGTTTTCTTCTTCAATTTATCAATGTGGTTTATTACACAAATTGATTTTATTGTGTTGACCACACTTGCATAACTGGGATAAAACTCAGTTGATAGTGGTGTATAATTATTTAATGTGCTTTTTGATTCTGTTTGCAAGTATTCTGTTGAGGATTTTTGCATCCATATTCATTAGATATATTGGTATTTAATTTTATTTTTTTGTTTTGTATTATCTTTATCCAGTTTTGGTAATAGGGAGATGTTGGCTTCATAGAAGAAGTTTGGTAGCATTCTTTCCTGTTCAATTTTTTGGAAGATCTTGAGTGAAATTGGTATTAGTTCATCTTTGATTGACTGGTAGAATTCACCTGTGAAGCCACCTGGTCCAGGGCTTTTCATCTTTGGGAGGATTTTTTGAATGTTTCAATTTCTTCCCTTATGGTAGGTTTTTTGATATCTCCTATTTCTTCTAAAGTCAGTGTAGGTATTTCATGTGTTTCCAGGAATTTGTCCATCTCTTCTACATTGTCTAGTATTTTGGCATACAGTTGTTCATAGTATCCTCTTATGATCTCTCTGTTTCTGTGGCTTCAGTGGTAATGTTCCCCTTCTCACTCTGATTTTCTTAATTTATGTCTTCTCTCTCTTTTTTTTTGTCAGTGTAGCTAAGAGTTTGTCTATTTTGTTGATATCAAAGAAAAAACTTTTAAAAAAAAATTCTATTGTTTTTTAGTTCTCGATTTCATTTATTTCTGCTCAGATCTTTACTATTTCTTTCCTTTAGCTTGGTTTGGGATTTGTTTATTCTTCTTTTGTAGTTCTTCCAGGTGTGCCATCAGATTATCAATTTTAGCTCTCTTCTTTTTAAATGTTATCATTGTGGACTAAAATTTCCCTCTCAGCACTGCCTTTGCAGTGTCCCATAGGTTTTGATATGCTGTGTTGTCATTTTCATTCATCTCATGATATTTTCCAGAGCAGATGTTCTGCCTTCAAAATCACTAATTCTGTCTTCAAGCATTTCAAATATGCTCATATGTTCATATAATGTATTTTTAATCTCATCCATCTTGTATTTCATACCCATAACGTCAATTACTTTTCTTTGCAGACTTTCTAATTGTTCTTTGTGCTCATCCAGTCCTTTTAATATCCTTTATATCTTTAGTAATATTTTCCTTTAATTCTTTAAAATGATCTAGGAGAGTGTGTGATAATCATTGATTAATTGTCTCAGATCCTGAATCTCTTCAGGATATTTGGTTTGTTCTTTGGGCTGGGCCATCTCTTCCTGCCTCCTAGTATGGCTCATAATTTTTTGCTGATGTCTAGGCAGCTGATATGTTGGTGAATTTACTTTGTTGAATGATTTCTCTCTCTTGCTGATTGTTATTATTTTTTTCACAGCTCTTTGATTCAATTTATCCTAAGTCTTTAAGATTGCTCAGCTTAAGTTACCAAAATTGTGCCAGGGACTCACTACTGGGTCATAGACTTTCTTCCAGGGGTGGGTTAAATAGAACTTTAAAAGCAGTTTCTGTCCATGTAATATCCAGACTGGCTGGCGGGTGGCAGTCATTGACACATATTCTACAGAGGTGTATCTCTCTTGGTTTTCCTATTTTTTCCTCTGCTCAGAGCTGAGATTCAAAGCAGAATCTGCCAGCCAAATTCACTGAAGAACAGCTCCCAGACTCTCCTCCCCATTTCCATTGTAGAGCTGACAGGGAGGAAGACCTCTGTTCCCCTTTCAGTCATCTGAAATGAGCAGGGGTTTTACCCCCACTCAATATCTTGGTTGTGGGGGAGGGGAGCCATTTCTGGAAGCCTGGAGTTTTAGTAAATCACAGTTTATTGTTTTGACTTCTTCATCTCTCTGTCCCTCACCCTCCTGGGAGTTCTGAAGTACTCACCTGGTCTGCTGCCCCCTCCCAAAGCTGGTCCTTCAGGCAGCCTTTGGTTGTTTCTCCATTGTTTTGTAAGAGTTGAGTCTTTTCTGTCTTATTCATCACCACATTCCCACAATTTGTGGAAAACACACTTTTCTACATTTTGACAAAATTAACATGGCCTGTATCCATCATTGCAAGATCGTGTAGAACAAATCCAATACCCCAAGAATGCTTCGTGTTCCATTTCATCTATACCTCCCTCCACCCCTTCTCATTACCCAAGGCAACCACCAAGTTTCACTCCTTGAAGAACAAAATTCTAGTTACTTGCAACAACATTGAAGGTTTGACATACTGGTCTGTCCTCCCATATTATGCATGACCTATGCTCCAGAAAGACTCCTGGCATTGGACATGACTCCCAGGGATAAGCTTCCCTGGCAGTGACAGATTACTATAAAAAAACAAACAGCAATGCAACTGGAAAAAGACCTTGACCAAAAGTGGGAAATGGGTAAAAACAAATGAGTTTATATGGCTAAGAGATTTCCAAGTGAGTTGGGATGTCATTCCAGGGGTTATGCTTACGCACATCTCAGCAGGATCTTATTGACTGCCACAGTAAGTACTGTCTCAAATAGTGGTGCTTCTGACAGCTCAGGAGTGTGGTGTCCTGCCATTGGGCCCTACTTTGGAATTTATGCCCCCCAGTGTGAAAGAGTTGGACTCATTTATGGTTTCCCTACACATGGCTCTTCTGTCCTTTCTATTTGTACCTATATTTTGTACTAGAGTTAATAGGCACATGTCCGTGAGACTTAAATCTTGGGCTGGCCATGTGCCAGTTGGGCCCTGAATCTCAACAGAGTTGCAACCCTTACTGTCCAGTTCATTGGACTCACCCAGGACAACTAACAAGGAGGTGATGATGGACAATTACCATACCAAGGAACTGATAGAGTCTACAACTGCAAGCAAAAGTGTCCCATCCATTGGCCCCATGGGATTGCAGCCCCCTCTCAATTAGAGATAGAGTGGGCATCACCATTCCAGAATCCCCAGGAATGAAGAATGAACTATGTAGTTATGTAGACTTACTGGAATTCTACTATTGAATTATTGTGATTTTGGCAATGGAAGAAATTATATCATTGATGTGGAAACAGTGGGCACTGGAAGTTCTGAGGGCAGGGAGAAGTAAAAACAGGTATAGTATGGGAGCAATTTAAGGACTTGGGAATTGTCATAAATGACATTGCAATGACACATGCAGGCCATTGCATATCTTGCCATAACCTACAGAATTGGGTAGGAAAGAGTGTATAGTAAAATATAAACTTTAATCCACACTTAGTAGCAATTCTTTAAAATGTATTCATCAATTGCAATGAATGTACCTTACTAATGAAGGATGTTCTTAATGTGGGAAAATGTGGGAGGTGTTGGGAGCAGGGCATATGGGAAGTCCCTACAATTTTTATAATGACATTTATGTAATGTAGGTATCTCTGAAAATGTAAAATAATAAAATAAAGAATGCAATAACAAAAGCAAAAAGAAACCTTATAAGTATTCAGATATTATTAGAACGTACAAACCCTTGGATATTTTTCAGAGTCTGTCATCTACTAGATTAGTAAAGTTAGTAAAATCAATTTTGTGGAATCTCTTCCAGAACTGTTGATGTTAGACTCTAAAGGAAGATATACAGTGGGTAGATCTAGAGATTACGGTTCCCTGATCTCAGTACAGGATTCCATTCATTTAAGACTGAGGGAAAAATTAAACCATATGGTTAGTGGCATACCTTTTACATACCCTAGAAAGATTTAAAACCATAGGAAAAAAAATCATTAGTACATAGTGTAATTGCTCCATTGCCCATTTCATGTAACAGAATTGATAATAATACCTGTTTCAGTCAGGTTTCTGGTTATTTCATCCTTGTCATCCCCCCTATAATGGATGTGGGAATGATCATGGAAATTGAAGAAAGTATACAGAATTGTGAAGCTACACCACAGACAAATTTGGGTAAAATGATTTCTCAAGGAATTAAACTGTCACAGTAACAATGAAAAAATGATTGTATTGACTACCAAAGAATGAACACCTTGGAAACAGGTTTAACTGCACCTTCAAAAGCCCCTAAATCAGTGAATATATGGGCATCTTCTTTATATTCGGTTTCATCCAATCATTTTGAGATTTCTTCCTAGAAGAAAAGAAATGTATTATGGGCCATAGTTCAGGAGATAATCTCAAAATAGATTTTTAAAGGAATTGAAAGTTCCCAGTCTTCAAAAGTTGTAAGATGCTCTACTCATAGTACCCCAAGACCATATGACAAACATGTTTCAGATTTACCACTTCTAGACAATTACAGACCTTGGCTATCTTCTTCATTGACTATCCCTTTCATGGACGCCCCAGTCAATTTTGCATCTTTGTAGAAGAATTACAGCAAGAAGCAGCACTTATTAGAAATTGAGTGAATCGCTTTGCTCTGATTTTGATTGAGGAGTATGCTGTACAAGATTTATTGGTCTTCTATGAAGCATTTGGCCACCCTGATGAGTATGTTACTATTGAAAAGTGACTGCAGGGATGGATGGAAGTATCTATGTGAAATAAGCATAGATGCTAGTCCATTGTGGAGTTGAGATGCATTTTTCATAACTGTGATTTTTATAATAATATAAAAAAAGCTGTGGAAAAACTTTCTTAAAATTTTGCAAAAAATCATTCTAGACAGAGTAAGAAAAGATCTTATTGCTTTATTGCAGTCTAAGCATATGAAGCTTAAATGATTAAATAAAAATTCCTCAAAATTGTCATTTTAGTAACTTTTTATGTAAAAATGTATGTGAGGAAATACACATTAGGGCAATTTTCAATATAATTATTTGTTCTGAATAAACTTACGTAGGAAAACATGAGTGGTTTAAGAATAATGCATTTAAAAAATTTCATTTGAGAATTTGGGATAGATAATTTAGACGATTTTGCCAAATATCTTTTGTGACTTATTTTATTTCTTTTATTTTCAGCATTCTGAATCAAGATATATATATAGCACACGGCTTATAACAGTGTTTTAGATTTTCTGTGATTGGTATTTATGGGCAATATAACACATTAATTATTATTGGTGTAATAAATTAGCATTTTCTTAGTTTTGGCATACTTTGTTTTATGATTTTAGGACATCCTCTTCTTTTGTAATGTATCCTGATTTATTTTCCATGTTATTTTTGTTATCATTATTTAATCATTTGTACTGAAATGAGTTTAAAAAATGAGGCTGATTTAACCAATCATAATAACCACTAAGACAACATTTAGAGTTAATGCACTGATTGAAGATTTCTGTGCAGTTAAATGAATGAACCCTCCCTAAAACTAACAAACCTCATTTTCTAAGGAGCCAAGAGTATAATAATTCCAGAGTTATATCTATTACCAAAGGTCTGTGATAGTATATTGCTGTAGGCAATGTTACTCATTCTCTCCTTCAATATTCTGTGACTAATCAACACTCTGCCTTACTGGGCCCTATCCAGAGCTCTAAAAGCCTTTTTATACATTCAATTGCAAAGTCATGTTCTTATTTCTTTCTTTAATTTTCTGTTACAAACATTAGAAGATTGAGAAGTGGGGAAAAAAGATTGGATCTCTCTTTTTTGGAAATTTTGATTGAGGAGAGGAATTTGCTAACTTATGTAACCCTTTTTCTATTGGAGTCTAACCTTAGACATTGTGCTTACATTTTATTTCAAGTGTTACCATTTCCCTCCACATTGAGGAAATTATTCCTGAAAAAAATCATTCAGTGTAAAAGTCTGTGAGAAATGGCATAGTTTACAGCCCATCCATGAGCTTTCTTATTTTTTAAAAGTTGATTTTTTGATAATCAACATTTGTACCACTAAATATGTGTAAGTTGCAATCAGTGGGTACATGGTTGAAACTATAATGTTGGGGATGCTCTTTTTGCTATATGGCAAGGGAAGGTTCCTGGTTAAGGGTGTTGGATGTGCGAATCATTTGGGCAGAGCACACCTGGGACAGACTTCTAAGGAGTGTGTGAGTATTCATCTTGTCATTGTGTGTTATATCAGTGGGTGGAGACCCACAAAATGAGAGGGAAGGTGTTGAACTCCCATCCTTGGGAGACCCACTATGTTCTCAAATAGAGACAGGAGTCTTTCGAGAGCACGAACCATGCCTAACAGGGGAGTATACACTAGTGTGTTCATGCCCACAGTGTTGTTGAAAGTGACTATGAATCTTGTCCTTCAAGAAGTGAAGCCTTGTGGTTGCCATGGGTCCCAAGGGGATGGGAAGGAGGAAGAGAATAGATGGGACATGGGGCATTTTGGGGGCAATGGAAGTGTTCTACATAATCTTGCAGTTATATGCATAGGCTATGTTAAATTTCATCAAAATTTATAAAAGTGTATGGTCCAAATGTAAAACATAATGTAAACCATTGACCATGGTTAGTAGTTATATTTCAATATTTGTACATCAGTTGTAACAAATGTACCATCCACATATAAAATGTTATTAATAGGGGAAGGGGGAAAAGGGAGAAGATATTGGGTACATAAGGGTCTCCTGTATTTGGTATGTGACTTTTCTTTAAACAGCCCCTTGGAATCAAAGCCCCCTCTCAATAAGAGGTGGAGTGAGCATTACCATTCCAAAATCCTCTGGATTGGGGTATTAACTATGGACTAAAGTAGACTTACTGGTATTCTACTACAGACTTATTGTGATTTTACCAATTGAAGAAATTATATCATTGATATGGAGGCTGTAGCCACTGAAGTTTCTGAGTGCTGGGAGAGGGAAAAACAGGTGTAATACAGGGGGGCCATTTTCAGAACTTGGGAATCATCATGAATGACATTTCAAAGACAGATACAGGCCACCATATATCTTGCCATAACCTATAAAATTTGGTGTGAGAGACGGTAAACTAAAATGTAAACTATAATCCATGTTTAGTGGCAAAGCTCCAAAATGTGTTCATCAATTGCAATGAATGTACTACACTAATGAAGGATGTTGTTATTGTGGGAAAATGTAGGAAGTGTGGGGAACAGGGCATATGGGAATCCCCTATATTTTTCATGTAACATTTATGTAATCTAAGTATCTTTAAAGAATAAAAAATGCAAAAATACAAAAAATACTTTGGGAAGGTGATTGTTTCATGGTCACCAGGGTCTGCTGAAATGTTAGAGAAAAAAAGAGAGAAAACTTATCCCCATTTGATTGTTTTATCATCTTTAGCAAATTTGCTTTTTTCTTGGACAGTTATATTCAGTGTTATTAATATGTCATTTTGTTGTTGCTCTTGCAGCTCAGATATTTTTTTAATTTTGGTAGTTGGAAATATAATATATGTACACACATCATTTTCTGCACCAGGATTCACACTGCTCTACATTCCCGTGTTTCACTTTTTAGCTTTTCTTCTAATGATATATATGGCCTTAGACTTTCTCTTAAAACCACCACCTTACTCAAGTATTTATTACTGCTGCTATTTACAATCACTATAATGCAATTTCAACATTTCTATTTCCTTCTTTACTTTGGGTATTCCCAGGACACTTTTTTGACCTTTATTCTTTCTGTACTAACTGTTGGTGAGCTCATACACTTTCAACCTACAGCTGATGGGATCTGCAGTATTGTGGGGAAGATGTGAATATGTGAGAGAGCAATGGACACAAAACAGACAAACCTCAGTGAGGAGGTAACAGCAACTGCTCCAACTTCAGCCAAGTACTCATCTGAGCAGGTAAGTCTGAGCAACTGAGGAATCTCACAGAAGAATTGATGTACCAGATTGAATGTCCTGAGGGGCAAGGAGAAGGCTGCAGCTATGTGCAGGATTCCAAACACTCCACCACGGAACCAAGTGTTAGTGTACATATTTAAGAAAGTACCATTTTTCAGATTACTCTCATAGATAAGAGGGTGGGAGATCACCAAAGACTGATCATAAGACATCAGTATGAGCAAGGTCATATGTACAGGAAAGGAAACCATGAGGAAGATTTGAATGATGTGTCCCAAAAGAGAGAGCTACTATTAGCCAAGTTGTCAGTAATGGTCTTGGAAAGGGCAACTGAGATACAGCAGAGGTCTAAGAGGGCAAGTGTTTGAGAAAGAAGTACATGGGAATTTGGAGATGTTGGTCAAAGGTGGAAAGTATCATTATAAGGAGATTGCCAGTAAGGGTCACTGGAAAACTTAGTAAATACACCATACCAGACAGGATCTGCTATCACCAAACCTTGACAAATCACATGAGTCGGAATACCTTCACAGAACTATGATTTGTCAGTTCATGCCTAGAATGGGAAAGGAAGGGAGTTTATAGAACTGTCTCTTTTGTTCAAAAAAGTACATATATTTGTAACCTATAATTCATCCACATCTCTTGACACAATGGAGAAAAGAACATTACATGCCTCATATTACCCTTTCTTTTCTTATCTTATAAAATATCATTCATAAGAAACCATGGTAACAGTGAAACTAATTACTGAGCATTCTGTCAGTTCTTTTGAATCTATACTTAACATTGCCTAAAAGCTTTCTTTGTCATTTTTATAGTATCCTTAGTTACACTCTATCCTGCCCATTCCCTGAGCCTTTTCTAAAGTAAGAAGTAAATAAAATTGTGTCTATATGGCAAGGGGAAGGGGAAATAACAAAAGAGTACTAATAATGTATCTATACAGGCACTCTACTGAACAGCTGGTCACTTTAATCCCTAGGACACAGGGTCTGTTAGACTGGTGAGCTCAGTAGTTGTCTTTACCCATGAGCAGGAGTGTAAGTTATGGTTTAAATTCACCTATAGTCTCAGTAAAAGTTAGCTATGTTAATGGGTTGACTGTCATTATGAAATAATATAAAAATATTTCTAAGCAGTTTATTTTATATACAAAATTCTTATCAACAGTGAGACAAAAGAAAATTTCAATAGTCCTGTGTTAGTTAGCCAAAGGGGTGCTGATGCAAAATACCAGAAATCTGCTGGCTTTTATAAAGGGTATTTATTTAGGGTAGAAGCTTACAGTTACTAGGCCATAAAGCATAAGTTACTTCCCTCATTAAAGTCTATGAGGGTTCTGGCTTCCTGGGTTCCTCTCTTCCCGGAGCTTGATTCTCTCCAGGTTCAGCTGCTTGTTCTCTCCACAAGGTCAGCTGTAGACTATAAGGTGAATGTGTCATCTCTTTTCCTGGGGCCTTCTCTCCTTCCTCATGACAAACTCCTCTGTGTGCTTACTTACGCTGGCTCTAACATCAAAAATCCACATCAGAACTCCATCTCAAAACTCAAACCTTGTTACTTGCCATGTCTTTTTCTTTAAGACCCCACCCACCAAGGGATGGGGCTCAATGCCCTGCTGTCATGGCCCAATCAAAGCCCCAATCATAATTTAATCACACCCAGAAGAACAGACCAACCTACAAACACAATCCATATCTATTTCTGGAATTCATAACTATATCAAACCACCACAAGTCCTAATTCAATACATTAGCAAATCACCAGTAAATGTCTATGTAATGGATTAGCATGAGGGTTGATCCTGCCTTCATAGATCAACTGCCTTCATGAAAATTCTTTAAAAAGAGAGTTGATTTCACCTATAAGAATGTTTCCCTCTGAAACAGAACAAATGTAGTGTAATTTTACAGGATGTTAATAATAGTGTAATAAATAGGTAAAAATAACAACCAATGCAAACTACAAACTGTAGAGCGTTGAATCTATTAATATTCTTCCTTCAACGGTAAACAAGGAAGTATGCTAAGTGAAAGAGAATGGACACAGACTACTGCATATTGTTTAACTTCATCTATACAAAATATAAATACAAATAAAGTTACAGAGACAGATATAGATTAGCATTTATATATTGCAAGTGAGGGTTAGAGGGATTGAGAGGTGACTACTAAAGGGCATGGAGGGTTTTCTTTTTGGATAAATGAAAATGTTCTAATATTGCTTGCAATGATAAATGCACAACTTTTTGATTATGCCAAATGCCATTGATTGTACTGTTTAAATGTATTGTATAGTTTATGAATACATTTCAATAAAATTGATAAAAAATGAAGTTGGGAAAATTCAGAAAAGAGTAAATAGTAGCAAGCAATGAAGAAGAAGGTCAATAAAAGAATAAGGACAAGGCCATATAAATCAAGCTAAATTCTTTATCATGGCAAAAAGTGTGATAGGATGTGTCAAATGTTGCTGATAGTACTATAAAATTGAGAATTGAATTCTGGATATAACAAGATAAATATTATTGGTAATTGCTAACATTAACAAGAGTGGTTTTGAATATATGTTGGGTTTAAGAGAATTGGGCTTACCTGTGAATGATAAGAATTAGGAATATTAAATACAAACAAGATTTTCAAATTTAGAAATAAATGGGAGCTGTGAAATTGAATGACAGTGGTGTGATGAAATGGGTTCTTTTGCATGCTGATAGAAATAGTCTAATGAAAGTGGTAGTGCAGGAAGGATCAAAAGAACTGCTGGAACTATAACCCTGAGCTGCTGAACTGTGTGGAAACCTATTGTATATGGGAAAAGTTTGACCTTACCTTGCACTATGTATATGACTTCCACACTTAAAAGTGTGAATACAAACTTTGAGAACATGGGATAATGTTCATCTGTGGGTGGAAATATCAACAGTTTAAATTGAAGTTTTCTTCTGAATGCTTCAATATTTTCAGTAAAATAGAAAACAAATAATGGGAGTGTTATGTCTCACTCCTGAGCTGACATAGATGTGGGGAAAGGAGGAACTAGAAGATCCAAGAAAATTGAGAAAGTTTGAAATAATCATCTAGAAAGAAGGATAATGAATGGACACTAGATATTTAATATTATTTTTAGAGATTTAAAAGCCCATTTGAAGTTAGGGGATATAAATTTAAAGAGAGGAAATTAAGCAAAATTCTGTTTTTCTTGTGTCATATTTAGGATAGTGTGATCAGACTCAAGTGTGGCAGTAGTTAAATGGCTTGGTGCTGCTAGGTAATCACAAGGAAGATAAGGATGATCAGGTACATGATACTGTGTGGAAGAAATCAGCAAGTAGGGTTTACCTAGATAAGGGAAGGAAAGAGCTATATGGGGGAGAAAGGGGAAGGATTAAAAATAAAACTATAAAACTAAATTGCAGTTAGTCATGCAGTTGGAGTTTTGGAGTGCTATTAATCAAGGAGAGAAGTTTCCCTTATCTAAAAACATAAAATGAATACAAATTGATATGATATTGCATAGCAGTATTTTAGAGATCATTTGGGTAAGTTTTCCATTAACTATTGTGTGCACTAATTGGCACTCTCCTACATTTTGAAGAGAATATAAATTAGTTCAATGTCAAATGCATAAGTCTTTGTATCAAGCACTCTACAAATTTGAATTAAAGATAAACTCATATATGTTCATTTTGAATTACAAACAATATTTTTCAGCTTTAAGAAATGCAAATGTTTACCAACAGTGGACAGATAAAATATTACCGTATGTCCTTATAATTGAAGTTGTGCAGATAAAAAGAAAAGTATCATTGTCATCTTTAGATAATATTTTAAGTTTAAAAAAGAAATAGACTGTGGATAAGCAATTATGCAAAGACAATTTTGTGGTAATATATTCACAGATTCTAAATTTACAGAAAAGACTAAAAAAAAGAGTACAGCTTGATTAATTTTCATAAAGTCAATGCTTCTGGGCAACCTGCTCCCACATTCTCTGTGAAGGTGAATGCAATATTCAATATTAAATTTTCTAGAAAATAAGGAAGATATGTTTCTTTCCATTGTGGAATTATATTTATATGTTGCTATAATTACATTAATTTTGCTATTCTATTTTGTTATTTTCAATATGTTTGATTTTATCCAATTGGAGACTGTTTTAGGGTGAAGCAGCTTAATTCATTCCTTTGTACAACCTGTTCTAGCTAGTTGACATTCTTTAAACATGGGGCATGATTGACTTCTTTGTTAAGGTCCTGATTTATTAATTTCTCCTGTGATAAAAACTATCTATGAATCTACCATGACAATTTTGCAGAATGTACCTTATTTGGACTTCAGTAAGGATTCAACATGTTTGTGATGGCAATTTTTGTGTTGAAGTGAAGATAAGCTCTGCTTAATGTCATTCTAGGGCTTTTGGGAACTCATTTGCCCACCTGTGAATTGTGTCTTTCTCCTAGATTAGAAGCTTTAACTTACCTACCATCCTTAGTTAACATTGTTGATAAATAAATATGATGGTGGCTGAAAGGAGTAGTCTAAGGGTGTAAATGTCAATTGAAAGAAAGCTAGAGGATACTCTAGGGACTGTATAACAGAAAACTCAGTAGTGGGTAAAGATTGTGGTTAATAGTACAAATACAAGAATTTTCTTCCATGAACTAGATCAAATGTACATCAATATTAGAGGTGGTTAAAATTATGATGATACATGGGATAATACAACTAATGTAACTGATGATCTATAGTTAATGGTGACATTGTAATATTTTTGTAGTGATTGCAAAGATGGTACTATATCAATGTGAAGAGTAAACAAGAGAGTGTATAAGGGAGTATCGGATTTTCACTCTTCATGTATGTAAACATTCTAAAATTTACTGGGCTTGTGACAACACAATTCTGCGGTGAAACTGAGAGCCACTGGGTATACATTTTGGATGGATGGTAAAAGATATGAGATTATATGACACAGTGAACCCCATGGTGGATGATAGACTGTGGTTAATAGCACAGGTATGAGAATGTTCCAATATGAACTATAAAAAGTATACAATAATAATACATGATGTTATTAAAAGGGAGATTTGTGGAAAACCACACCAAATGTAAACTACGGACTGTAGTTAGCAATAGTATTTTGATGATGTTCTTATATCATTTGTAATAAATGCTTCACAGCAATGAAAGATGTTGGTAGAGGGAATACTGTATAATATGCTAGACTTTTATAAACTCACAACTTCTCTAATATAAAAAATGGGGATGGTTATGGTAACATTGCATGTTTTATTCTTAGAAAATGCTATACACCACAGAAACAGTCTAATTTCCTTATCAGTTAAACTGTTTTACTCTGAGTCTTCTCTGAAAGCATGTGTGAAGAACTTTCCATGAGCAGCAAGGCAAGTATATAATTTATTCTCTACATATCAACAAAAATAACCCTGGTAAGAAGATAATGTTGGGATAGGGCCAGGTTTTCTGACACATATGGTTTTTTGAACATCTTGAAATTTGTACTTTTATGGAAAATAAAGATACCCTGATAGCCATAAGTAGGTTTTCTGGATAGATAGAGGCTCACAGAATAACTAACAAAATAATAAACTTTCTACCTGGTGAAGTCTTGCTACTTTCTTAAATAGGATTACAAAAAGCTCTGGATTATATAACTCTTGCCTAATAAAAGAAAACAAATCATTATGACAAGCCATCAATCTTAAAGCTTGCACTTATGAACCTTATCCTTACAATAATTAAATTATGTCTATGTATAATTAATGCCCAAGAGTTTCCTCCTTCAAATCTTCTCGTTACTCAAACGTGGACTCTCTATAAGGCAAACCCTGCCAATAAATTCACTTTCCCCTGAATTGTGACATGACTCTGAAGAATGAGCCTCCTAGCACCAAGAGATTGTTGCCATGAATTACTCAATGATGTGTTTAAAGAAAGACCTTGACCAAAAGGGAGCACATTAAATAAAGTAGAATTTTTACGGCTAAAAAATTTCAAAGTGTGCCAGGAGTTCATACTAGGGGTTATGCTTATGCAGAGCTCAACAAGAATTCACAAACTGCCACAGTAAGCAAAGGCTCAAAAAAGTGATTCTGAAGGCCCTAGGGATGTTTGGATACCATAGACAAGCCACACAACCTTATGAAATGAAACTCCTTCTGTGGGTCCTATCCCAGATTATATATAAAACTATTTCCCCAGTATAACATAGGAATACTCATTTATGAATTCCCTAATCATGATTCATCCACTCCTTTTATCTGAACTTATAATATTCAATTTGCCTCTTAAATATATTTCTCAGAGACTTAGAGCCTTCAGACTGAACCCAGCAAATATGTGATCAACTCCTACTATCCAGTTCTTCAGACCTGCGAAGAACAACTAACAAAACAATGACAATGGACCAGCTCCACCTCAAAAACAAGGAATATGTTCAAATGCAAGCAAATCAATTCCATTCTTCTGCCTCATAATATCTGTGTTCATTCTTAGCCTGAAGCAGTCAAAGCAAACATCATCCCAAACCTCTCGAGATTGAGGAATGAAAAATGAGGGGAGAGCTGTAACCATTGATCAAAGCTGGTATATTTTTATTGTAGTTATTATCTTGTGTTTATTGTGTAACTTGTAACATTGATATAAACAATATTTTAAGTAAAAAAGAACTATTCCAAACATCATGGGAAAGACTTCTCCCTCTGTATTGAATTCTAATTCCAAAAATGAATATTTTCTTTTATGCTCTGAGGTGCAAGGTGTAAAACATAATGTAAACTATAGATCATGATTAGTAGCAATGCTTCAATATGTGTTCATGAGTTGTAACAAATGTACCACACTAATGAAAGAGGTTAATGGTTAAAAGTGGGGGAGGAAGAGGAGGTAGGGTATAAGAGACTTCCCTATATTTTCTGTGTAACATTTATGTAAACTAAGACTTCTTTAAAAATAATTTAAAAAGGAAAAAAGTGGGAGAAAACTAATTGGGGGAACATTCCCAAAATAAGTCAGGCAGAAAATAAAACAAGGTAAACTACCACAATTAAGAAGTGAGTAAATAAATTTAAATAATGTAAATCTGGTGATATTTATACCAGCCATAGGTCTACTGGTTTCTGATTGATTTAAATAAATAACACCAACAGAAGATTAAGATTTACATCTCAAAACAACTAGCATACTTTCTCTCTCTCACACTCTCCCTCCATTTTGCTCTCTCCATCTCTCTCATACAGCATACACACACAATTAAGTTGCAAGGTAATTTTTATAGTTTCTGCTGATAATTTCAAAATCAATAATTACAATATTTCAAAAGGTAATTTAAGTTTGGATTGCTGAAACTTTGTAATATTCTACTTAGTGGTGTACTATATGGTATTATTGGTCAATATGTGCCATCATTGTTTGGTTTGGCTCTGACTTTTTTGTTCAATATATGTGAAAAGATATAACTTGTACATTTATAAGCAGAAACTGAACCAGCCATGGTGTACTTTGCAACCAAGTATGCTTCTCTCTGCTATGAGCTTGGCAAACTCTGAGGTTGTAATTGTTTTCTTCAGCCATGGTTCTGGAATGAAGACAGAGAAGAACTGTAGTTGAGCCATTATGCAATGTGAATGGTAAATAAACCTTTGGTACTGTAAACTACTCTGATACTCAGGACTTTTGTTCCTAAAACATAAATTAATCCAAGCTTATTGGCACAGTGAGTTTAAAGTCATCTCAAAAATATGGATTTCAAAGATTAATATTATTTCTAATGTTTCCATTTTATGCATATAGATTTTTCTTGAAAAACTGACATCAACTTCTGTGTTAATATGTATTTTCAAGTACATTCATGGAAACCCAATCTTATTCACTTCCAAATTTGGAAAAAATTTTGAGTGTGGAGACTTTCCTGACTACAAAATACTTAAAAATAAAAAAAGAAAAAATATATTTAATGTGGAATGTAAAAACAATTTAATTTGGGGACAGGGAGAGGAGGGGCAGTTGAAATACAGGGGCTTTTTTGGGACTTTGGGTGTTGTCTTGAGTGGCATGGCGGCGACGGATGTAGGCCATTTTCCATCAGAATATACCATGCAGAACTGTGAAAAAAACAAACAAACAATTTAAAACCATATACTTACATTGAATATGTTTACAATGCCCATTAGGTATACTATTTTCTGATTAATTTAAATACATGACAACCAATACCAGACAAGAGGTAAAAGTGAGATGATTGTCATGTGCTATTTGGCATTTCTATTCTGATAGATATTTTGTCTATTGAATCAGAATGGGAAAAAAATCAATAAAAACCAATTAAAATATTTATGTGTATTGTAGAAAATGCTCTGTAATCCATGAAACACATAGTTGCTTTAAAATGTTCTGTAACTGTATTTTCCCTCATTAAACATATCAATTCCTTCTCTAAACCTATCTTAACCCATCATCAAATTATGCCCTACTATAAACTTTAGCTAATAATTATTTAGAAACTATTTTCAGGTAATAATGCTTCTCCCCAGTGAGTAAAAAAAAGAAATCTCAAAGGAAATTAGAAGCTTTTTAGAGACAAATGAAAATAAAAACACAAAATACTAAACTTTCTGGCATGCAGCAAAGGGAATCTCTGCTGAAGCAAAGTTAATGTGTAGATATTTATTAATAATAAAAAAGAAAAAAGATTTCAAATTATTCTAACTTCACATCTTGATGGAGTACAAAGAGATAAAAATAAACGAAATGTTAGTAGAAAGAAAGAAGGAATTAAGATTAGAGCAGGGATAAATGTAAAAGGAATATAAAAATAATTGAGAGAATCAATAAAATGAAAATTTGTTTCTTTGAAAACAGTAATGAATTTAATAAATCTTTAGATAGACTGACAAAGGAAAAAAGAGAAAAGACACAGAAAACTAAAATCAGGAAAGAAAATGGTGACATCATGTTGATTTTGCAGAAATAAAAAGAGAATAAAACAATACCAGGAAAAATTGTACAACCAATTATGATACATTGATAAAATTTACAAATTTCTAGAAACAAACAAATTACCTACATTGATTCAAGAAGAAATAGAAAACTTCTCCAGACTTATAACAAACACAGATTTGAAACAATAATGTAAAACCTTCCTCTAAAAAATTTTTAAGAATGATGGCTTTACTGGCAAATTCAATCTCTGGATTTGTAATATATTTCTATGCCAATCTGGCTGGCAACAACCTAAATGACTGAACAAGAACAATTGTCTCAAGCTTATCATCCCAGAACTTTCCTTGCAAGGAGAAGGCAGTTCAAAGAGCTCTCCTATGGAACCCTGTAGAATAGTCAAATTACAGCTCCCTGGGGCAAAGGTCTTTTGGCTGTGGGACATACAGTGCAGTGCTGAGGGATGTGAGGAAACAGATCTGGCAGAATTCTTTAGGCCAGAAAAGACATGGGAAGCTTTAATTTTTGCCCTGGGGTATTCTCTAAACTATTATTAAGGTAGCTAATCTCTGAAAAGCAGCAATCACAAAGATCAAAATAAAAAGACTGAGAAAGGTGGGATTTTTCAATTCCTTCTTTTTTTTATTTGGTCCTGGTTTTCAAGTAAAGCTAGATACAGTCTTTAGGAAGAGAATCCCCAATGTCTAAATTTCAGAGATAACACATTATGAAATCAAAATGTCTAGGTTGCAAAAAAGATAAACAGACACAAAAACAGGATGTAATGGCTTGTGAAGAACAGATAAAAAATAAAAAATCATCAATGAGGAAGACTAGAGCTTGGACATACCAAAGACTTTTAAAAATGGTCCCAAATATGCTCAAACAGCTATAGGAAAAAATGGACAAAGAACTAAAGGAAAACATGGAGACAATTGATAAATATGAAGAGTATATCAATAAAGCCAAAGAAAAAATGAAAAGTAACCAAATAGAACCAAAGACTACAGCAACAAAAATATTTTAAAAAATCCCCAGATAGGTTTAAAAGTAGTTTGGAGTTGGCAGAAGAAAGAGTTTGTAACATTAAAGATAATAAAATCAAATTATTCAGTCTAAGGAGCAGAAAGAAAAAAGAATAATGAAAAGTGAACAGAGCCTAGCTAAGAGATTTAAATGGAGTTGGAAGGACATTCAGGAGGTTACTCTTCTGCAAACCTGAGCTAGGTATGACAAACAGCCAAAGAATGCAAAGCTTCAGGCAACAATGTTCCTTAAAGCCATAAATACACCTGGGCACCAGAAACAACCACAAGAAATCGTAAGGCAGGCTAGTTCAGGCTAGTTCAGGGAAAGGGAAGATGGCAGAAAAACATTGCTGCAAAACATGTGGCCCTGGAACCCCACCTGGAAACCCCCTGAGGGAAAGACTGCCACCAAGGAGGTTGCCAGAAAGACCCCACAAGAACCCCATTTGGAAAAAATCTCATTCATGGTCAAGGGAAAGCCCCAGACATTGGGCCCCCTGGGGAACTGACTGGTGTGGGGTAATCAATCGGAAGAGAAATCAACTAAAGCACTTCCCCCAAATATTAGCAAGGGGAGGAATAATTAATAGTTTAATAAAGGCAACCCAACAAGCAAAATCCATCACTCTGTCTGGAGGAGCCCCATGGATTTAAAGTAGGATAATTTGGCACACTCCCTCTCTTACCCAACTCCGTATCACAATTCAATCAGCCTGGATCTGTTTTTATCTCTTTTATGTATATTATCATTAGCGTAAGAGTGTGCTGTACAAAGTTTATACTGAAAATATTAGAATGTCAAAGAGTCAAAGGACATAAAATTGTTTCATCATAAACTCTAAGAAGTAAGAGTCAAAAAGTCAAGCATATCATCCTTTAATGAATGATGGGGTGATATGATGAAATAGAATCTTGTTCAGGCTGTACTTCCAGGAAACTGAAAGTTTCTGAACTTCACAAATGTGGGTGGTGCTTAGGACTCAAAAGCAAAGATTAATTTCTTAAAAAAAACATTAATTATAATCAATAAGCATGTTGATTGAATTCATTTGAGAAAATGGAAGAGTATAAAAACAGAGAGAAAATACAATAGACAAAATACAGAAATAGATTATTTTTGAAAAATCATTTTCTCATGGCTGTATTATAGATATTTGTGCAAACCCAATACTTTTCTTTCATCCTAAAGTAAATTTAGCATTTCATACCTGTTTTAGTTTCCTATGCTGTTCAACCAGTAACATGAAATGCATCAGTTTAAGCATATGGAATTTATTAGCTTACAGTTTTGAATATAAAAAAAAATTGAAATCAATGAATTATCAAAATGATGCTTTCTCCCTAAATAGTGTAGGGACTTATGGGAAGATGGAGAAATAGAGAGGTGGAGGGATTACTTATCTCCCAGAAAAAATAACTACAGAACAGTCAGAGACAGTCTGGAAGGCTGCTTTGGGTCTCAGGAAATCAGTGGAAGGCAAGAAACCACCCAGAAGAGAAAGGGACAAAGGAAGGAGACTCAGCTGGCTGAAAAGTCCAGTGTGTAGAGCTGCAAAAACAGCAGCAGGTGTCCTTCACCCCACCTACGGAGCAAATAGCAGTCAGAAACTGCAGCAGCTGTGGGTCTGCAGTGGCTGTAGACTGAGGGGTTGTCAGGGTCCTCTTCGCCAAGAAAGTAGAGAGGGTGAGATACAGCTTACAGCAAATTCAGATTTTTGCCAGTGATATTGGTCTGCTGCATTGGAGGCATCCCACACTTCCAGGCTGAGTGGGGCCATGATATTGTATGTCCTGAGAGCCAGCAGGGAGATAAAGATAATTTGCCTTTTCATATACCCCCCTTACTGCCCAGAGCTTGTTGCTGAGAGGCAGAGGAAGAGAGGGTATGACCAATCAAGGATGAAGGATAGCCTTTGAGAAAGTTTGTGAAGCTTGGTCAGCCCTGGGTAAATTGCTTCTGCATAGCTCACCTGCCCACAGAGTTAAACTGAATGCATTACCCCTAGTCCCTGGGGATTGAGCTGAAAGAGCTCCCAAGTATCAGCATCTGCTGGCCAGAACAGAAAAGTGAAAAAAGGAAAAACATAAAAATAAATAAAAGAGGCAAGCAGGTGCCTTTATTGCTACATTCTTTAAGTCCCTTGTAAACGGGCCTGCACTCCACTATTGAGCCTTTAGCCCTGGTTTGAGCAGTTAAATAGGGTCAATCAAAAATACATAGAATAAATTGAAGTAAGAGTTAAAGAACAATGGTAGCATATAGCTATTTAAAAGTAAATCCCTTGGCAAAAGACAGAAACTGAACATTAGAATATGCTCAGCATCAGAATCAGATTCACAGAAATCAGCAAAAAATTACAAGCCTTACATAGTAAAAGGAAGGCATGACTCAGGCAAAGAAACAAATCAAACTTCAGATGAGAAAAAGGACTTGAAACAACTAATCAATGAGGTTCATACAAATCTGATAAATCAAGTCATGGAGTTGAAGAAAAACATGGTTAAAAAAAAAGACATTAAGAAGACACTTAGTGAGCACAAGGAAAAATATGAAATCATGTATAGAAAAATAACAGACTTTAAGGGGATGAAAGACAAAAGGTGAGATTGAAAATGCAGTAGAGGCACACAACATGAGGTTTGAAATCATGGAAGAAAGAATTAGTAACATAGAGGAAAGAACAAATGAAATTGAAGAGATAGAAGAACACAGAAATGAATGGAAAACATTGAGGGACTCAGAGTATTGAATGATAACACAAAGCACACCAACATACATCTTATGGGAGTTCCAGAATGAGCCAAGTAGGAAAAAGGGAGAGAAAGAGTATTTGAAGAAATAATGGTTGAAAATTTACCCAACTCTCATGAAAGACATGAATATATGTTTCCAGGAAACAAAGTGTACTCCAATTAGAATAAGTTCAAATAGACCTACCCCAAGGCACATAATATGCAGAATGCCAAATGCCAAAGATAAAGAGAAAATTCTGAAAGCAGCAAGGAGAAAGTGAGACAACATATACAAGGGATGTCCAATAATACTTAGTGAGGATTTCTCTTCAGAAGACATGGGGGCTAGAATAATTACAGTGCTGATGGAGAAAAACTGACAGACAAAAATTATTTTTTCAACAAAACTGTCCTTCAAATACGATAGTGAGCTTAAAATATTCACAGATAAACATAAACTAAGAAAATTTGTAAACAAGGAACCAGCTTTGCAGGAAACACTAAAGGGTTTTCTGCTGTCAGGAAAAAAAAAAAGATGAGACAGATGAAAGAGATGCTAGATGCTTGGAGTAGAGTGCAAAAATGAAGACTATCAGAAAGGGTAACCAAAAGTTAAAAAGATGGACAAAAATAAGATATAACATATGAAAGCCAAAGAATAACATAGCTGATGTAAGTAATGTCTTAACAATAATAACATTGAATGCTAATGGATTAAATTCCACAGTCAAAAGGCACAGGCTGAGAGAAAGGATAAGAAAACATTAGACATCCATTTGTTGTCTGCAGGAGACTCTCTCAGACACAAAGATTCAAATAGACTGAAAGTAAAAAGTTGGAAAAAAGATAATTGATGCCAATAATAACCAAAAGAGAGCAGAACATTGCACGATAAAACCAACAGTTTATGCATTCTTCTGAAGTGCACATGGATCTTTCTCCAGGATAAACCATATGTTGGGCCACAATACAGTGCTCATTAAATTCAAGAAGATTGAAATTATACAAAGCAACCATAGTGAACAAAATGGAATGAAGCTGGAAATCAATAATACGCAGGAATGGGAGAAATTTGTAGATATATGGAGTTAAACAACACACTCTTAAACAATCAGTGGATCAAAGAAGAAATTGCAAGAGAAATTAGTAATGTAGTGAGGCAAATGAAAATGAGAACAGAACATATCAAAATTTATGGGATACTCCAAAGGCAGTTATGAGAGGGAAATTTATACCCCTCAATGCTTACATTTAAAAAGAAGAAAGAGCTAAAATTGATGATCTAACAGCACATCTGAAAGAACTAGAAAAATAATAGCTAAGTAATCCTAAACCAACCTGAAGGAAAGAAATAGTAAAGATCAGAGCAGAAATAAATGAAATTGAGAACAACAACAACAAAATAGAATCAACAAAACCAAAAGTTGATTCATTGAGAAGATCAATAAAATTGACACACCTTTAGCTAGACTGACAAATAAAAGAGAGAAGATATAAATAAATGAAATCAGAAATGAGAGGGTGGACATTACTGCTACACTATAGAAATAAAAGAGATCATAAAAGGATACTATAAACAACTGTATGTCAAAAAACTAGAAAATGTAGATGAGATGGACAAAGTCCTAGAAACACATGAACCAACTATACTGACTGTAGAAGAAATAGAAGACCTCAACGAACCAATTACAAGTGAGGAGTTTGAAACAGTCCTCAAAAACCTCCCAAAGATGAAAATCCAGAGACCAAATGCCTTGAAAGGTGAATTCTACCAATCATTCAAAGATGAACAAATACTGATTTTGCTCAAGCTCTTTCAAAAAATTGACCAGAAAAGAATGCTACCAAAGTCATTCTATGAAGCCAGCATCACCCTAATACTAAAACTAGAAGGAAAAAAGAAAATTACAGCCTGATATCTCTAACGAATATAGATACAAAAATCCTCAACAAAATACTTGCAAACAGAATTCAAAAGCACATCAAAAGAATTATACAGCACAATCAAATGGGTTTTATCCCAGGTATGCAAGGGTAGAACAACACAAGAAAATCAATTAGTGTATACACCACATTGATAAATGATCCTCTCAATTGATGCAAAAAAGGCATTTGACAAAATACAGCACACATTCTTGGTGAAAAGACTCCAAAAAATAAGATTAGAAGGAAGCTTTCTCAGTATGGTAAAGTGCATATATGAAAAACCTATGGCTAATGTTGTATCCAATGGTGAAAGACTGAAAGCTTTTCCTCTGAGATCAGGAACAAGACAAGGATGACCACTGTCACCATTATTATTTAATATTGTGCTAGAAGTTCTAGATAGAGCAATTAGGGTAGACAAAGACATAAAAGGCACCCAAATAGGAAAGGAAGAAGGAAAACTTTCACTATTCCCAGATGACATGATCTTATATCTAGAAAATTCTGAAAATTCCACAACAAAGCTACTAGAATTAATAGTTGAATTGAGCAAAGTGGTGGGATAAAAGACTAATACCCAAAAATCAATAGCATTTTTATATACTACTGCTGTGCAATCTGAGGAGGAAAAGAGAAAAAAATCCCATTTATGACAATAACTAAAGCAATCAAATATTTAGGATAAACTTCACCAAGGACATAAAGGACATTTATTTTGAAAACTACAAAACACTGTTAAAAGAAACTGAATAAGACTTAAATAAGTGGAAGGATATTCCATGTTCATCGACTGGAAGACTCAATATAATTAAGATGTCAATTCTACGCAAACTGATTTACAGATTCAACACGATCCAAATAAAAATCCCAATAGCCTTTTCTGCAGAAATCAAAAAGCCAATAATCAAATTTATTTGGAAGATTAAGGTGCCCTGAAAACCAAAAGTGTCTTTAAAAAGAAGAAAACAGTTGGAGGACTCTCACTTCCTGACTTTAAAGAATATTACTTAGCTACAGTTGTAAAAAACAAACCAGCATGGTACTGGCATTAGGTCAGACAGATTGACCAATGGAAGCAAATCAAGAGCCCAGAAATTGACCCTCACATCTACAGTCAAGTGAATTTTGTCAAGGCTGTTAAGCCCACTCGGCTGGGCAAGAAAAGTCTATTCAAAAAATGGTGCTGGGAGAACTGGATAGCCATATCCAAAAGAAAGAAAGACGACCCCTACCTCACACTTTATACAAAAATTAACCCAAAATGGATCAAGGACTTAAATATTAAAAAACAAACAAACAAAAAAACAAACAAAAAACAACCATAAAACTCCTAAAAGATACTGTGGGAAAACATCTTCAAGATCTTGTGAAAGGCAGTAGTTTCTTAAAGTGTATGCCCAAAACACAAGCAACAAAGGAAAAATAGATAAAAGGGATCTACTCAAAACTCAAAATTTTTGCATCTCAAAGGACTTTGTCAAAAGTGTGAAAATGCAGCTGATTCAATGGGTGAAAATATTTGGCAATCATATATTGGATATGAATATGGTTTAATATCCATGATATATAAGGGATCATACAATCCAACAATAAAAAAGACAAAGTATCCAATTAAAAAATGAGCAAAAGCCTTGAAAAGACAACTGTCCAAAGAAGAAGTACAAGTGGCAAAGAAACACATGAAAATATGTTCAATATCACTAGTGATTAGGGAAATGCAGATCAAAACTACAATGAGACATCATTTCACACCTATTAGGCAGGCCACTATTAAAAAGTCAGAAAACTGTAAATGTTACAGAGGATGTGGAGAGATAGGATCACCTATTCACTTTGGTGGGAATTTAGAGTGTTACAACCACTGTGGAGGATGGCTTGACATTTGCTAAGGAAGTTGAATATAGACTTGCTGAGGTACCTAGCAATACCATTGAAAGGTATATAGCCAGAAGAACTGAGAACAGCGATACGAATAGATATCTGCCCAGTGATGCTCATAGCAGTGTTATCCATGATAGACAAAAGTTGGAAACAGCCCAGGGGTCAATCAACTGATGAATGGATAAACAAATTGTAGAGTATACACACAGTGGAATATTATGCAGTGGTAAGAAGAAATAAAGTCATGGAACATAAGACAACTTGGATGAAATTGGAGGACATTATGTTGAGTGAAACAAGTCAGACACAAAAGGACAAATACTTTATGATTGCCCTATTATGAACTAAATATATTATGTGAAATATAGATATATTATTTTAAATATGAATATGGGTAGAATTGCATATAGTAGGCCATTTTTTGAAGTTGAACAAATGTAATTCAATACTACAAAATGTTAATATCAGAAAAAAAAAGCCCACATTATACTATGTGAAGGAGACCAGACACAGAGTACTACATATTGTATGATTACATTTATATGAAATGTAAATATAAATCAATTTATATGAAAGGAGATTAGCAGTTATGTAGATCTGAGGAAGGAATACTAAGTGGTGTGGAGTCTTTCCTTTTTGAGTCATGAAATTGTTCTAAAATTTTTGAGATGATGAATGTATAATATTGTGATTATACTAAAAGTCATTGATTATACACTTTGGGTAGAATAGCCAGAAACACTAGCTATGTACAGTGGGGGGAGCATGGAGTGATTGAAAGATGAGAAATTTTCATGCTTGTCTGTTTTTTGTTTATTTTTATTGAAATAATGAAAATGCTCTAATAACGATTGAAGTGATAAATGCACAACTATGTGATTATACCAAATACCATTTATTGTACACTTTGGATGAATTGTATGCTTTATTAATATGTGTCAATAAAATTGATTAATTAAAAAAAAATTCATGGAATACCATGAAGTCAGTGCTGAGGGAGAAATTTGCAGCCCTGAATGCCTGTATAAAAGAAGAAAGAGCTAAAATCAAAGAAGTAAGTGAATAATTGGAGAAACTAGAAAAACAACGGCAAACCAACCCCAAAGCAAGCATAATGAAAGAAACAACAATGATTTAAGGACAAATAAATGAAATAGAGAAAAAAGATAAAGAAAATCAACAAACCCAAAAGCTGAAAAACAGCAAGAATAACAAATAAAATAAGATGTAAATAAATGAAATCAGAAAGGAAAGGGGGGCATTAACAATGACCCCACAGAAATAAAATGGATCATATGATGATATATGGGAAACTTTAAGTGAACAAATTAGACAACCTAAATTAAATGGACAAATTCCTAGAAATGCACAAACTTACATTGACTCTCCAAGATATACAGGAACTGAAAAAACCAATCAGAAGCAAAGATATTGAATCACTCATCAAGATTCTTCCTAATAAGAAAAGTCCTGGACCAGATGACTTCACAGGTGAATTCTGCCAAACACTTCAAGAAGAATTAATACCAATCCTGTTTAAACTCTCCAAATAAAAATGAAAGGAGGGAAAAATTACCCAACACATTTTATGAAGCCAACATCATCCTAATACCAAAACCAGATAAAGATACTACAAGAAAAGAAAGTTACAGACCAATCTGCCTAATGAACATAGATGCAAAAATTCTCAACAAAATACTTGCAAATAAAATCCAACAACATAGCAAAAGAATTATACATCACAATGAAGTGGGTTTTATTCTTGGTAAGCACGGATGGTTGAACATAAGAAAATCAATCAGTGTAATACACCACATTAACAAAATGAAGGGGAAAAAACACATTATCGTCTTGATTGATGTAGAAAAAGCATTTGAAAAATTCCAGCATCCTTTCTTGATAATAACACTTCAAAAGATAAGAATAGAAGGAAAGTTCTTCAACATAATAAAAGGGCATATAGCAAACTCTCACTGCCAACATTGTACTTAATAGAGAGAGGTTATAAGTTTTCCCTCTAAGAACAGGAAAAATACAAGGATGCCCACTGTCACCACTGTTATTCAACATTGTGGTAGAAGTTCTAGATAGAGCAACTAGCCAAGAAAAAGAATTAAAATACATCCAAATTGGAAAAGAGTAAATAAAAATCTCACTATTGGTAGATGACATGCTCCTATACTTATAAAATCCTAAAATATTGACAACAAAGCTATTAGAGCTAATAAATGAATTCAGCAATGTGGCATGATACAGGACCAGTAAGCAAAAATTAGTAGGGTATTTATCCACTAGTAATGAGCAAGCTGAGGAGGAAACCAAGAAAAAAAATTCAATTACAAGAGCAACAAAAAGACTCAAATATCTAGGAATTAATTTAACCAGGAATGCAGAAGATCTGTATTCAGAAAACTACAAAATACTGCTAAAATGAATAAAAAAAAAAAAACCAAACTAATGGAAGGACATTCTGTGTTCATGAATTCTTAGACTAAACATTGTGAAGATGTCAATTCTCCTCATAATTATTTAGAGATTCCCAATTCTCTACTAATCAAAATTCCAACAGGGAGTTGATGTGGCTCAAGCAGTTGAGAGCCCACCTCCAACATGGGAGATCCTGAGTTTGGTTCCTGGTTCACAAAGGTGAAGTCCATTTTTTGCCAAGGCTCCGATATGTATTTTAATTGCAAATTCAAAGAAGCAGCCGCAGATGCTCCTAAAGAAGACAAACAAACAGCGAGAAGAAAATGAGCAGACATCGAGCAAAAACAATGAGCAGACAATGTGGAAAAATAAGAAGACAATGAGCAAAACAACGAGCACACAATGAGCAAAAAAGAAAAGAAAAAAAAAGAAGGGAGCAGATGTGGCTCAAATGGTTGAGCACCTACCTCCCACATGGGTGGTGCTGGGTTCAGTTTCTGGTCCTTCCTAAAGGAAAAACAAACAGACAATGAGCAGAAAATGAGCAAAAAACAATGAGCAGAAAATGAGCAAAAGCAAAGAACAAACAGATATGGGAACCATCTTGGGGGGCATGAAAAAAAAGTAAATGCATCTAAAAATATCTGTAAAAAAATCCAACAACCTACATTACAGAAATAAAAAAGTCAATTGCCAAATTCATTTGGAAGGTAAAGGGTCCTGAATAGCCAAAAACATCCTAATAAAGAGAGTGATATCAAAGGACTCAGGCTCCCTGATCTTGAAGTGTATTATAAAGCAACAGTGGTCAAAAAAGCATAGTATTGTCATAAAGATAGACACATTGACCAATCAAATTGCATTGAGAGTTCAAAAGCAGGCTGTCACCACTATTGCCATTTGACTTTCTAAAAGCCTACCAAGTCCATTTTTCTGGGACAGAACAGTCTCTTCAATAAATGGTGGTTGGAGAACCAGATAGTCATAACCATAAGAATGAAAGAGGACCTGTATCTCATTCCTTATACAAGAATCACTCAAAATGGATCAAAGACCTAAACATAAAAGCCAGGATTATAAAACTCCTTGAAGATAATTTAGGGAAACATCTACAAGACCTTGTAGTAGGTGGAGGTATCTTAAATCTTTTGAGTAACAAAAGAAAAAAATGATATATGTGACCTCACCAAAATACCTGTTCATTAACATCATCATGGTAAAGGTGTAGAAGTAAAAAGCAAAGTACTAAAAACTTAAGTCATTTAATATGATATACATTGCATTGGAAATGTTTAGATAGTGTATAAAAATCAAAAGAGATAAACTTTGGTATTGTTGAGCACTCTTATGCATTCAAACCAGGCCCAAAATACCTTGCATGCTGCCCCTCCATTTGAGTTATTGGCTAGGTTGGTCACTGACCCCTAAAACAATAAAGGAATCTACAATATCTCTGGTTGTGCTCTGGAGAGTATGTTGCAGTTTCAGACTCCTGCAGCACCCAGCAATGACTCAATATGCCTAGATGTGCAATGTAAATTACCTCCAGACTGGCTCTGTTTCATAGTGCTGAAGGGTGATCTGCACCAGGCCAGTGAAATACTGGAGCTTTATCTTCCTAGCTTCTCTCTAGGATCAATGGTGCTGCATGCTGGCTGTGTGAAAGACACACAAATCAAGTGGAGCAATTTACTAGAGTGATGTAAGTAGAGCTTAAACACAATTGGCATTATGGACTGCTTTCATGGAGAGATAACATGTATGGTATTGTAAACCAGGAGCTTAGATCTATTAATTGTAGCTCAAAAAATAGCATGAGCATTGATTAGTGTTAAGTATTGTACATATAGGCCTGATGACTATTATATATTTTCTATTCTAGAGCATATGCAGAGGGATATTGAACATGTTAAAAGTCTTGGTAAACTGAATTCATTTTCTAAGTAGTTAATGAATATGCCTACATAAGACAAAAGAATGGCTCTCTTAGTCTTTATTTTGCTTTCCATATGCCTGTCTTGTTATTGCCTATGCTGTCTTTCTGAGTTTATGTCTAAGGCAGTACCTCACTTCATACCTCTCCTAGCTGTCCTAAGCACAAGCACTGCTGTGGGAAGTGGGGTTGGCCATTTATACCTAAACCCAGCAGGTCTACCACAATCTCTCCCTAGAATTAACCAACAGCATAAAAGAACTCAAGGAAGTATGCTGTTTCCCACCAATTTTGTGAAGATGTAGCCTCTGAAGGCACCTGGCCTTTCTCACTCTCATGGTCCAGTATGTCATGGCTGGCCCCCTTTTGGGGCTTGCTCACCACCATCACCTTTATCCTTTTAGTTGGACCATGTATTTTCAAAATTCTAATTAAGTTTATTTCTTACAGAATAAATGCCTTATTAGTCATGTGGGGATTTCATACAGTTCCAACCAGGGTGCCAGATCTAAATGGAATTAGGTTTCTCAACCTAAATGGAATAGCCAGAGGGGTTTACACCCTCTCAGGCAGAAACTACCACCCAAAACAGCAGGAAGTAACTACAGAATGACCATGACCCCTCAACATCCCCTTAAGAATAAGGCCATGAACTCTCTGAGGGGAGAGTTGAGGCAGGTTAGTATAGTTTAAGGGGGAAGGCAGCTGGCCCAGCAGGCAACATGGCCAGCAGACAACTTGACCCAGCAGACAACATGGCCAACAGACAACATGTCTGCAATACCCTGCCGAGACATTGACCATGAAATTGAGGTATCAGTTGGGACTCTTTCCAGGGCAGAGGGGAGGCCCTGAATATTGTAAACAGGTCTCACCATTTGCCTCCACCAATAGCATCTGGGGCCCCTCCCCTTATCATTAGCCAGCAGAGGAGTAATTAATAATCTAAAAGGTGACCACACAAGGCAGAGCCTTCTCTCTCTGGCTAGAGGAACCCACACAAAATCTCGGCCCGTATTTCCATCCTTCTCTCCCATTTCTCTGCAAGCTCTGTTCTTTTTCCCCATTTCCCAATAAATTATTTTTATTGCCCTAAAAATATTACACTTCTGCACCTCAAAGGACTTTGTAAAGCAAGTAAAAAGGGAATCTAAACAATGGGAGAAAATATTTGGAAATCAAACATCTGACAAGGGTCTAATATCCATGATTTATAAAGAAATACTACAACTTAACAATAAAAAGACAAATGATACCATTAAAAAATGGGCAAAAAACCTGAATAGACATTTTTCTAGAGAAGAAATACAAATGGTATAAAAAACACATGGAAAAATGCTCAGCATCACTGGATATTAGGGAAACGCAAATCAAAGCTGTAATGAGATATCATTTCTTACTTATTAGAATGGCCACTATTAATAAAAAAGAAAACTTCAAATGTTGGAGAGGATGTCGAGAGACAGGAATGCTTATTAATTGCTGATAGGAATGTAGAAGGGTACAGTCACTCTTGAGTCTGGCAGTTCCTAAGGAAGTTAGGTATAGATCTACCATGTGACCCTGCAACACTGCTATGACATATATACCCAGAAGAACTGATAGCAATGGCATGAACATACATCTGCACACCGATGTTCATAGTGATATTATTCACACTTACCAAAAGAAGGAAACAGCCCAGGTAGTCATCAACCGATGAATGGATAAACAAACTGTGGTATATATACACTATGGAATGTTATTCAGCTATAAGTGGAAATGAAATCATAAAACTTTTGACAATATGGGTGAACCTGGACAATATTAAGTTGAGTGAAGCAAGACAGGTGCAAAAGGACAAATATTAAATGACTTTGCTCTTATGAACCAAATATATCGAGGAAACTCATGGAGTTAATAGCTAAAATATGTCACCAGAGAAAAAAATGTTGTTAGAGAATGGAAATCTGAAATTTAAACTGTGCACAATTGTTAAAAATTTGTTTGCATGTGTTTGAAATGAATAGAAATAGTGAAAACATATCATAGGATCTGTAATGTGTGTGCTAATCTCTGGGTATGATCGTGGTTTGTTTTTGTTGCTTTTTTTCTGATTAATTAAAATGCTGTAATATAGATTGATGTGATGAATGCAGAACTCGGTGATTATACCAAATGCAATTGATTGTACACTGTAGACAATGACTAAATGTATGGTTTATGGCCAAACAAAAATATTAGGATGGTTTGGGGAAAAAATGTAAGATACAGACTATAGTTAGCAGTAATACTTTGAAGATGCTCTTCCATAATTTTTACAAAATGTGTTACAACAGTGAAAGATATTTTTGGTGGGGTGATGAGAGGGGGACCTGTATGATGTTTTGCTTGTTTGTTTAATAATTTCATAGCTTTTACTATACACTTATTGTTTATGTAATTTCATGTATTAATGATATACTACAATAAATTGTTTTTAAAATAAAAAAAAAAGACTGGCTTTCTGGGGATGGCTCTGGAAATCCTTGGATCCTCTGCCACATGGCAAGGCACATGGGAGTGTCTCCTGGCCTCTTCCTTCTCTTTTGTGTTCTGTTGATGTCCTGCTTCTTGTTTACTGTTTTTTTTTTCTGTATGAATTTCACTCAATTTATAAAGGAATCCAATAATAGGATTAAGACCCATCCTGACTGAAGTGGGGTACACCTTCTTAACTGAAGTAACCTCACTGAAAGATTCTACTTACAATGGGTTCACACACATAGGAATGGATTAAGTTTATAAACATATTTTTCTGGGGTTCATAGCTCCAAAAAACATAATACCATTTCTTTTATGTGTAGAGTTATGGAGTGGGACAATTTTTCCAGGTATGTTTCATTTGTCCTCCTCATCTTTTTCAGCAACACATGTTCTCCTGGATCTTTTTTGCCCTCATCTTTCTCATAATTCTGACTTCCGTCACAGCCACACCATCATGATCATTCTCATTCAAGTGGACATCCACCCCCACACCCCCATGAACTTCCTGCATAGCCAAATCTCTCTCAGGGACATCCTTTACATTACCGGCATTATGCCCAAAATTCTGGTTGGCGAGTTAGTGGGACAACCAGTTATTTCCATTGGAGGCTGTCCTTCCTCTTTCTTTGTCAGGGGCTGATTTGTTACTCTGCTTCATCTATTGCTTCAGAAATAAGCATGTAACATGAGTCCTGTAGAAGGTTCTGAGGTTGGTATTTCTTCACAAGAATGTAAAGGCTATTTTAAGGAACCTGCCTCTGCTAGAAGAGGCTTGAAAATAAGGAAACAGGACTTTACCATCACCTTTGAATTCAAATATTTTTGCTTAGAAATTTAACAAGTCACCCAAATATTAAGGACTGTGGGGCATTCTTTGGATTTGGAATGATAGCTGTTGAATTTTGAATAATTTGTCATCTTTTGAAAGGCACTCAGATTCTGAGCAATGGGCAACTTTGAATGAAGTGGGAATAAAGTTGGGGTGTCAGTAGTCAACTCATTTTTTGGCAAACAAGCACTCCACTGGAAACTATGGAGAGGCCTCTGGCATTCCTTGTTTTGAGCAATGTTTAGTGAGTTTAAGGAAATGACATCTTAAGGTATTCCTATAACTCCTCACCACTCTTTCATCTTATACACTGCAATCTGGCCAATTTATTGAAATTTACTTTTTAAATATTATTTTCATTTGACTTCAAATTTTATTTCACTGTCTACTTGATTTTTCTACAAGTGGCATTTTGTCTTCCATAGATAGACACATTTAACTCAATCAAGCTAGTAGCGGCATCATTATTGTTGAAAAAATTGATCTGAGTTTATTCAATTAATATTCTCATGGCTTGTCATCAGCCATGAGTGACATCTCATCCAATCAGTTGAAGGCCTTAAAAGGGGAAGTGATTTCAGTGATCAGAGAAAACTCCCATCTCTACTTCAGACAGCCAATGTCTCCTGGGGAACTCATCAAGGAGCTTTATTGGAGCCCCTGGTTTGAAGCCTGTCCTACAGAATTTGGACTTGTGCATCCCAATGATAATAAAAGACAATTTTATAAAATCTCATGCTATTTATAGTTATCTCTGCTAGGTTCTGTTTCCCTAGAGAACCCTGAATGATACACTCATGCAAAAGAATTTTCAGAAAATATATAATTTTTTCTTGTTTTACTCCATCATTTATTTTTTTTCCTTTTCCCTTCTCTTTTCTCCTCCCTCCTTACTTCATTTCCTTATTTCTTCTCTATTTCCCTTTTCTCTTCTCTCATTCTCATGTCTGTTATTATCCATACTGATTTTGAATTTCTTCTCTGACATCCACTTGATGGATAATTATAAAGATACTTAACCTGTTACAGTGTCAAACACACATCCTTTATTATATTTTTCCTCAAACAATATAGGCCAATGACATGGAAGAGAAATTTTCATCAGTTTGGTCCAGACTCTTAGTTCATTCTTCAAAAATATTGAAATTTTCAATATTTTTCAGTGCTTATCCATCAGTCCCAAATCACATTTTTTATTACTCTGGAGAGACACCAGAATTAGTCAAATAGTTATATGATGAAATATCAAGAAATAATTAAAACCTTTCACTTGGGGAAAAATGTTCCCTCTGACAAGAGGGGATGGTTTTTCGTTGATCTTCCTCTAAGGCATAAGGTAAACCAAGAAAACTTGGGTTAATTAATTACTAACTGGTGTTTTCCTCCTGGGAGAGGTGGAAATACCAATCTTTTGACCAAACCACACCTCCATAACCAACTATTTAAGAAGTCTATAATTTCACTGACTAAGGCTTGGACTTAGCTGCTCTGAGGTAGGATCTTAGATTTTTGTTGAAACCAGATTGACTATCTCCCCAAAAGAGGGTGTTTTCTTAAGACATTACTCTATTAAAAGTTCAACATGCTATGACCTTATCTGCTAATGACTGAGGCTGGTCTCTTCAAGATTAGGATGGATAAATAAATAAATACATTCACTTTGTGGCAATCTGAATGTTGGAAAAGGGATAACTTAGGTTGAAACATAGAAAGCTAAAGGGGTATCTTGTAATAGTTTAGAAGGGTATGAATGGATTTATTGAACAAGGAAGGAAATTTAAGTGCTACTGTTTGTAAAAGTACACAGTATCAATTTTGAGGAATTTTAACACATTAATGGGTGGGGGTAAGAGTATGAATTACTAGATTTTCCTTTGAATATTTTTAAGGCAAGTTTTGTCATCTTTGTATGTGTCTGTGGGTATGTAAAGGATTTCTGCATGCTTTGAAGCAGATGAAAATTATTGAATATTTTCTTTTATACTTCTGAATTTTAAGTACTTTCTGCTTTTCTTATCCCATAAGGCATTCATATGTGCTATCAGAGTGTCAAAAATCAAAAGTTTTTTTTTTACAAAGTCAGATAATATCCCTTAAAGAAATCACCTGAAAATATTCTTAGCATGAGTGTATGAAAGCCACCTGTGCTGACTGTTAAAGAAAATTGGTTTATTTATATGTCACGTATGTGGATTATATGGTGACATAATGAATATACTATGTTTAAAGTAGCAGGTCTTGTCTATTCAACAACCACTCTACTACTGCAGGTCTTGTGTAGTTCCTCCTTTTTTTAAATCTCCATTTACTCTTCTATAGCATTAGGGGTGATTACTAAATGCTTTGATTTCTATTTGTCACAAAACAAACTGTCTGACAAGACTGCTCAGAAAGATTTCTCTGTGGGTCAAAATAGGAGCTCTCTTTCTGGCAGCTAAGAGCTTAGAATTTCAATCTTTTACCTAATACAATAAAAGCCTATCTGTGATTTTTTTTTTTTTTTATCAGTGTAGAAATCCTTGTCATTATTTTTGAGATAAATTAATTACCAGAATTTGAATCCATGTGTTTCCAACATTGCTACTTCAGGATGCAGTTGTTTTTTTAAAAAATATATCTACATTTCATTATAACACTATTTTTATTTTGTAAAGTAAGGGAAGCCTCTTCTATCTTTGTTAGCTTATGCTAAGTTTTCACTTTGAATAATCCCAAATTGACAGGGGATTGGTGGGAGGAAGTAGTTGAAGCATTCCCAATTGTACTAATGAAATAAGGAATCTTATGGATGAATAGAACAGGTGAAAGGGATGACTAAGGAAATATATGACAATGAAGATTTGAGACAGTGTGAAATAAAAGAGATAAATTGAATTCCAATTTGCCATGGGGGAAAGAAGTAGCAATGTCCAAATGTTTTCCTGATTTATCAGAGTAGCCAAAATATTGTAGATTTAGTAGATATAAACAAAGAAAGGAAAGACAAGGAGTTCTGTAGAGTTACAGTCCATTGTAGCTTCAATACAAAATATTAATAATAATTAATATTAATCTTTTTTATTTAAAGACTACCCTAATGAAAACTGCCAACTATATCTTTAGCTATATCTTTCTTCAATAATGATTTCATCATGTAACCTTCCTACCCAAACATTTCACTATTACATCCTGTTTCCAGATATTTTGAGTCAAAAATCTGTCAGTCTTCACTTTTCAGACCCAATATGATCCAGTTCACCCTATATTGCACATGCCATCTCTCCAAGATACATTCCAGCTTCATTTGAACCAAATCTTCCCTCACTGCCTTCACCCATGCACCCTGCTATTTCTACCTGAGAGATTTTCCTGATAATGTTTAAAACCATCCATCATTCTGTCCTCCTTTTTTGTCTCAAATTTTAAAAATCAGACCAATTTTAACCAAACTGACCATAGTTTTCTCTTGTATCTTATTGTATCACTGCTTTTTCCCAAGTAGTTAGCATTTAAGTGTTCTTTAAATGTTCCATACTTTCAGTATGTTTCAGTCTCCAGCAATAATGTGTGTTCTTTGAGGTAAAGAATCTGATATAAATTACTTTACCAAAATCACAGGGTCTTCTTAGAAATGATTGTTTATTCTGATTCAATGCTTGGAAAATATTTAAAATCTGCCTGGTACAAATAAGCTTTATTTGTTCTGTCTGGTTTTGGAGACACTGCTGCCTCTTGTTCTCCTACTACTTCTCTTGATGCCTTCCACATATACATCTTCTCATCACAAACTTTCCCAAAGTAGATATGCCCCAATATGCATCTCTTGACCACATTTTCCTCACGCAACAACAGATAAACAGTTAATCTTTGAACTATATGGAATTTTTAATTAATGGTACAATCCCCTTTTTATACCTTTAGATTACAGAGGTACAGAGAAGTAATTCAGCCTGTAAAAGATAAACAGCTTCTGTAGGGCCTTTGACAACAGACTGCTTTAGCACCTCTGTGCCTGGCATCTCTGGGTGTAATTAGATGGTTCCGCAAAAGGTAGTTGAATGTGTTGCTACTGCATATGTTAGTTCTGTTAAAAGACTTCAAATCTCCCCAGTTTAATGTATTTTTGTCCTCCCTAGAAATCTCCATTTTAGACTTATAATAATCTTCTTTATTGACCATTACTTTAGGTATGTGTTGTATTTCTCAATCCCTGTTGTATACTTAATGATAGTGAGAGTTGGTAATCTTAACATTTGGAAGAGTGCCTTGAACATAGTCTGTGTTTACACTTGAGGGATTTTATTTCTAAGAATTGAATAGAAACCTTTGCCTTTTGAAGGCATTATAAGCTTTTGAAGGAAGTGTCAGATGGAGGAAATCATTTCTGGTTGACAGCATTATTGCTACAGTGTCATCAAGTACACTGGCAGCTTTCTTCTCATAGTTTATTCATGGGGGATTCCTTGGAAAAGTGTGTCACAAAGCATTGGTCAGAAAGATCTTGATCTTGGGCAGATCATTTTCTTTTGGTAGAAGGTAACCTGACCTCACTAGAAGGACTCTCCTTACAAGTTGTGATGAGAGTCACACACTGTGCCCAGATATCTGTGGTTTCTTTCAGAAAGTTTTCAGGTCCTGAAAACATAAAGCTTCTATGAGCTAACATCCCTACCCACAGATTTTCCAAGGTTTCTTTACTTTTCCTCCATGTCACTGCCTATAGACAAGATCAACGTGACTCTCCAAGTTCACCATCACCTCCAATAACAACCCCCAGATTTAAAGACAGAGACCCTAAGCTCATATTCACAATACCTGCCTCATCATGGCTGGATTTTCTCCCACTCCCTAAAATTTTGCCATGTGACTGTGTGGCATTGCTGTGTGATATTATAACCAGTCCTGGCATCAGGGTATTCTCTGCTTTGAACAGGAAAAAAGCCTTGGACTGACAGTATACAGCTAAGAGTTTTACTTTATCTTTTTCTTTTTCTAGGAGTACTCTTGTGATAACATTGAGCAGTGGAGAATGGTGATGATGAAATAAAGATTACCAATAGGGAATGGAAAATAGGGCTATTTTAGGTGTGAATAAACCAAACTATATATATGTTAAGCAGTAATGTCAACACAGTTGCTAAAATTTGTTGCTGGGAACCTGCACTAAAGAAGGGGGTAACTTATAACGTATAATTTTGTTCATAATGCAAGCAGTAATTTAACTGTATGATACAACATAACACTCCTCAAGTATGTGTCCTGTTTGATTATATATATTTGATTTGTTGAGAAAAGTAAATTATGCCTCTTTGTTCTACATCTCTTTCATATGCTGCTCCTCCTCTAGCATTGTCTGTTCCCTTCACACACACACATACACACACACACACATGAGCAGATGTAAGCATTCATACATATGGCCTGGAACCAAAGTGTAGTTCTTTAACTCTCTGAATCTCTGAGTTAAAAAAAATAGCTGACCTATACTATAAGTTTTCAGTTTTTATTTTCCATTATTTTAGAGTCTACTTTAAAATAAGACTATGAATTGGAAAAGTTTTCATTCATCAAACAAAAAGACAAGAAATAATTAGACATTACCTCCTTATTTGAACGTTCTGCGGAATCCAGTCTGAAAGGTTTTATGAAACAAAGTTCACCAGCCCATTTTGAAGTAAAAAGTTCATTTGCTTAAGTGATTTTTAGCTTGATTGATTTGTCACTTTCTTGTCCTTTGTTCTTCAAAGTGTACTTTTAAAAGGATGATTAGAAGCTGATTTGACACTATCAGGTTATATGTAAATTCTGTGTATGTATCTAAGTGAAAAAAAAATAAATGATTTTGGTCAAAATAAAGTACTGATTGCCTGAAGAATTACTTTAACTTTCAAGCAGTTATTGCAGAAGCCCTCTTAAACAAAAATTTAGTTGTAATATTTTAACATCAGTCTCTTGGCCTGTGATTCAGAGCTGTGGCTTTTATGGGGAAATTTCCTATATATTAAAGAAATCAAAAGTTGCTGACTTTCATCAAGTTTGTCAAATGTTAAACTTTGATGTTTAGGTGTGCTTTTTTAGATATCTAGGCATTTGTTTCTTTTTTTCCCCCAATTTATAAGATATGACACATTTATATTTCAGCATAGACCAAGAGAAAACTGGTGCTTTTTGGAGGAGTTGTATTTTCTATTTTATTTCTTTTTTTGCTATGGGGAGATTCCATTATTCACACTCATTTTTGACAAACACTCAAAAGGGAAAAAGAAGTCCTTTTATTGCCCATAATTATAGTTTCACCTGAAGGGGAATTCTTTCTGGAGGTTTCAGAGACCATATATTTGTCTATTGTGGAAGATCCAGGAATGTTAACATTTTTTGTGGCT
Source organism: Cabassous unicinctus (assembly GCA_029593785.1). Classification (NCBI taxonomy): domain Eukaryota; kingdom Metazoa; phylum Chordata; class Mammalia; order Cingulata; family Chlamyphoridae; genus Cabassous; species Cabassous unicinctus. The sequence goes on along the minus strand of JAQZBX010002742.1, from coordinate 13,046 downwards.
AATATATTTTACAGAAATAGGCTTCTTCATTAATCTTCTCATTGAATTGTGAGATCCACACTATGCTGAATATTTATTGAAAGGAAATAATAATTGACAATTTATCCCTTAATTTTCCCAAATGTATCAAAAAGATGGGCATTTATATTATTCAAGAAAAACATGAATGAAAACTCATTTCATTTTTTTCCAGGATTCTCTGATACTACTGTGTCTAAAATCAAGAATTTATTTTCATCTAGAGTCCCCTTTACTTATAAACATGAAGGATAGGCAGCATAGTAATAAAAGAAATATAAGGAAAGATAAAATCACCTAGAATGGACTGCTAGGATAATATATTATATAGTGATATGTTTGGGATGAAACCCTATAAGAGAAATTGTCCTAACCTTTAGATGGAACAATACTTTAAGAAGTTTTGGCCATTATTGAATGATATAATGTAGTATTAAATCATACAATTTTGACAGGCTCCAGGTTAGTAACCAGAAAGTGTTCTACAATAATGAATTCTAAGACTTTCTTGTTGGGCAAAGTTCCTTGAGGTCCTCATTCAAGAGTTATGATTCTCAAATTATTGTTGTAGGGCAGATAATCAATTTAATAATGTGATCCAGGTTTGAAACACAAGCTTTCTTTGAATCACAACAGTTGACCGCAGTGGCCTGGGATCTTCAAATGAAATGAGCAGTCCTGCCCTGTAAATCCTTGGTGTTTCAACTAGTCACAATACCTAAAAACAAGAACATGGAAAAAAAAAAGTTAAAATTGCCTATATTGATTGACTCCACATTTATTATTCTATCAATTGATTAAAGCAAAAATTTAACTTTGAATGACCCTAACAATGTAAGCCTTTTAATGATAACTACTTAAATTAGATTTCCATATGGATCCTGATTGCAAGGAAATATGGGGGATACGGCATAGCCAGCAATCTCAGAAAATTTCAACCTAAGAAAACAGGTTAAAAAAATGCATATAGTATAAGATTCAGAATAAAAATAAAACAGACTCCAAAACTGGTACTTTACAAATTTTATATTTATATTTCTCTTCTAGTCTATAACAATGTAGACTTTAAATGAACCTTTCACAGATGATGATACTGTTTTGAGATTAGTCTCTCTAACATGAAACATACAGTTAATATTGGAATTAAGATTCAAAAGACTATGACTCCAAAGTCCCTGTTCTTTCTTTTATTGCACACTGCTCTGACGTACTATTCATGATGTGCCATCCCTTAACACTGGATTGCTAACTAAACAACTTTCTGCCTTTAAAATCCTAGGAGCTATCATGTGAAATGGACATGGAGGCCATTTTTAAGAACTCTATTGACTTCATCCTCTTGGGACTCATCAGCCATCCTGTGTTCCCTGGGCTTATCTTTGCAGTCATATTTTCCATCTTTGTGGTGGCTGTAACAGCCAATGAGGTCATGATTCTGCTCTTACATGTGGATTCACGTCTCCACACACCCATGTACTTCTTACTCAGCCAATTCTTTGTCATGGATACAGTGTATATCTGCATCACCATCCCAAAGATCCTGCAAGACCTTCTGTCCAATGAAAAGACCATCTCCATCCTAGGCTGTGTGGTTCAGATGTTCGCTACCTGACCTTGATTGGAAGGGAAATCTTCTCATGGCCTATGACTGTTTTGTAGCTGTGTGCAACTCCCTTTGATACCCTCTGCTCATGAACCACAGGATTTGCTTGTTTATGGTGGTGGGCTTCTGGATTGGTGGCTCCATGTATGGACTTATGCTCACCCCCATCACTATGAATTTCCCTTACTTTGGATCCTGAGAAATCAGTAACTTTTTCTGTGAGATCCCAGCTGTGCTGAAGCTCTCACGTATTGACACCTCCCTCTATGAGACACTGATGTACAACTGCTGTGTGCTGATGTTACTCATTCCCATATCTGTCATCTGTGTCTCCTACACACAAATCCTGATCACCATCCACTGGATGAACTCTGCTGAGGGCTGACACAAAGTCTTTGCTACCTGTTCCTCCCATATCATGGTGATAAGCATTTTCTATGGGGCAGCCTTCTATACCAATGTTCTGTCCCATTCATACCACATGCCAGAAAAAGACAAGGTAGTGTCTGCCTTCTACACCATATTCACCCCCATGTTCAACCCGCTCATCTACAGCTTGAGGAATAAAGACATGGCAGCAGCTTTAAGAAATGTCATGGGGAAGTGTTCTTCCTCTCATAAAATCACATCAGGGGATGTGACCAAGAAATACTAGAGGTTCCACCCCCTGGGTACAAACAACCTTGTTGTTGTCTCCAATGACACCTTGTTTTCATTTCTTTGGCTGTTCAAGCAAATACCATGCAATGGGTCAGCTTAAATAATGGAGATTTATTTTCTCAAGCTGTTAAGACAAAAAGAAAGTCCAAATCAATAAACCAAGACTATGCTTTCTCCCCAAAGACTGGAATTCAGTGACTGCTTCCCAGCTATCTTTGGACCTTAACTTGTCATATGTCATGGCAAATGGCAGAGTCTCCTGGTCTCTCCCTTCCCTTCCAGGTTCCTTTGATGTCCAGCATCTGCATGTTCCCTTTGTGCCTTTCTCTCTCAATCTGAATGTCATTCTTCTTATAAAGTACTCCAGGAATAGGAATACTTAAGTAAAGTAACCTTATCAAAATGTCCTTCTTAAAATGGGCACACACCCACAGGAATAAATAGACATAGGAGATATGCCTAGGTAATTTCTGGGATTTTTTAACAAACTATTCCTTGACCTCAGTGATACTTAAATGGTGTATTCACTTTATGATACTTTATGACACTCAACAATTAAATGATGTTCAATTTTCTGTATATGCTATATCTTAATACAATTTAAAATAAAAAAGTTTCAACATATATATGCTGGGTACCTACTCCTCCTTATATACAGGACAGGTCCCCCTAGTTTTCTGACCAAAATCTTATAAATGAAAATTTATCACCACCAGATTTTTTCTCTATTAAAAATAATATGAAATATTAACTTGGGTATGAAAATTACAAATTATAATAAAATTAATAAAATATTTATTATACCCACAATATGTCAAACAGTTCTAGATTTGGGGCAAGAGATAAAGTGAAACTGTCTTCATTTTTCATGGCATATTCAACTACATTATCTGGCTTTGATTCTGATACTAACAAAGTCTTACAAGGTATTGCAAAATTAGTTCCATGGGAGATGCAAAAGCTGATATTCAAAGTAACTTATTGCCTCTCCCAAGTAACAGACAGATGGGAGCCTCAGAATCACATCCTCTGCATCCTCATTCAATAATTAGGTGCCAAAACATGGCATTGCTATTAATTGGGGGAAATTTTTCAAAGATGAGAAGGATGCTGCACAGTATGTAGATGCCAGGTTGTTAATGCTAATAATGACCTGGGGACGAATATCCCTCAGGGCACAAATATGAATAAAGCTTATGTTCATTTTCTGAAGGACACCAGCATGGCTGGTCTCCCAAGGACCTGATATTCCATGATAAGGAGCAGCCAGATTACGCCCAGTGGGGTCTTTTTTCAGGTGAGGGATATGAGCCTTACATTAACTAAACCTTTGCATCTACACATTTATTTCATAACAATACAAAATTTAGTGTTTAGCATAAAACCTACTTATTATATATTTTATTAAATACTCAGGAAGATTTAAAAAAAAAAAGAATAATAGGCAAAATTGAAAATACTTAGACTAGTATTTAGTATGGAGAAGAGATTGCATTCCAAACCTCTGTTGACTTTGAAAGAAGTCAACTCCTGCTAACAGGTCTGTAAATAATGTGAAAACAAAATGTGTATAACATCAATTCCTGACTCTATACAGAAGTTAGTTAGACAAGGCAAAGCAATTGTAATAATGGATGATTTCATGGCAGTGAACAGAATAATCAACTAAAATAACAGACTGATTCACAAATATATAATTAACTAAAATCAGAAGTTTTGAAAATACTTTTCAGTTGGGAATATGTTGAGGTTAAATCTTTTTAAACCTGAATGTCTGTCTTGGTCTTGTCTTACATTTGCTGAACATTTCTGTGTGTGTTTCCTTCAAAATCCCAGGTACTCAAAGATAAGGAGAATTTTAAATATTTCTTTCTCCACTATATTCCTATGTTTCTATAATTTACTAAGAATATATGTGATGTCCAAATGCTTGGAGAATCAACTGTGATTAATCTATATTATTTTATTTTCCTTAGCAATTTTAACATAATTAAATTGATTTTATTCATCACATTAGCAAAATGTGGGTCTTTATTTTGTTCTGTGATGCTTGCCAAGAAACTAGAAATCTGCCTGATATATAATACATGCTCAAGAATAATTCATTGTATAATTGAACAAAAGTCATTTCAATTTAGAAGGCTTTATCACTACAAAGTAGAAGTTTAAAAAATTTTTATTCTTTTTTAAAAATTTTCTGCATATTCTAGGATTGAAGAGCTTCAGTGGAATCTAAAGGTCAAAGAAATTAGATGAATTTAACAAGCTCACTCATAATTGCATGTCAAGGGAGAGCTTAAATTCTTTCCAACCCCATCAATTCTTCCCAAATTCAACTAAGTATGGTAAAATTTTGGTTTATGAGAAGATACATCATTGGCTTTCCATAGATTAGTCCTGAATATCCTTTCTCCTTTGCAAGCATGAGGTAAGTCCTATATGTAAACATTTGCTCATTCTAGTGGTGAAAAGAAGGATGTTTTCTTCCACATTGACAGAAAATTTAGATGTGAGAATGCCAGTATTAAATATGTCTGTTGACATTATAAAATTGTTCATTCACTGAATTTTCAAAGTGTTTAACTAAAATGTCTAGGGATTTTAATAGATTATCCTGTAAACTTAGAAAGGTGTCATTAGGAAAACTGTTTGAATATATCTAAAACCACATTTCTGGACCTCACCTGTCTGAGAATTAACGAAGGCAGAAATAGAACCAGTTACCTGATTGCCCTTTCAGACTAAGCTTCTAAAAGAGAGGACAATATTGGTTTGACCCAAGACAAGGCTAACTACAAATAATGGCTATTTCTTATTTGAAAAGGACTTTGGAAGATTGAAAACATCTTTATCTTCAAGTTGCTTTTAAGAACAAGTATGTGACATATAATGTGCACGTACTGGGACTTTTGTTCTAAAGACTGAGAACTGGGCCAATGCCTGGATTTTGTTTTCTTTGTGTGTGTGTGTGGCAATGAATGGTTTCATAATATTTTCATATATTTCTTATGATTCCTGCTTAATGTACTGGGAGAGCTAGATAGGGCATTAAGATGATGAAAATACAGTCATATATACTGGTAAGTTTTGAATTCAGACGTTAATTCAATTCTTCCTATTCTGGAGACTCTTCTATTCCCATTGTTAACAAAAGCAGGAGGATTGTGCACCTGCCCTGTGAAAAATTCAGGCACTGCAGTTACTCAATAATAAACTGGAGAAGGAAACTAAAATTGTTCTCAAAATATGAATGTATGTGGAAATAAAATGTTCTTAAGATAGAAGAAAAAAAAAGTGGGGAAATATTTATTGCAAAAGAAGGGAGATCCTAAAAATTATAACCTACATTTCTATGGCATTATGAAGCTCCAGGTGTGGTTATAAGAGACATTACATGGATTATTCAATTTAATCCTTACAGTGATACTGAGGAAAGGACTGTTGTGCCCATTGCAAAGTAAGGAAATAGAGGAGTGACTTGCACAGTGTTTTATGTCTGATAAGCAGCAGATACCAGGAAGTTTATTTCAAGATTCCGTGCACTTAAACAACAGTCTGAAATACCTGAGGAGCAAAGGGTAAAGTGATATCTTAGAGTGTGAATATACTGTAGAAAACTGGAAGATTTAACTGACAACGTAGAATTGCTTTATTCCAAGGGGTAAGTCTCCACTATTTGGAAGAATTCTTTTGTATGCATTTTACTTCTCTTTGCTGAAGAATTATTTCACATTTATATTGTATTTGTTTTTTTATATTTTATTTCATACTTCTTGACTATTTTCATTTGTTTATGCATGTAGATTGGTGAGTACCTTTAAACCTCTTCTAAAATGGCCAAAGTACAAAATTTAAGAAGAAAAACACATATTTCAGGTGATCATATTGTGCAATGAGGCTTACAGTTTTGGTAAAAATCAAGTGAATTATTCTCTGGGACACAGGTGCATATATCAGCAATAAGGTGCTTTCTGTTATCACAGAATGTCCCAGCGTTCAGCATAGAAGGGTTATGCCTTGAGGGATCTGAAATTTTTGTCAGAGTCTCTGAGTGTAAATCCTTAATCAGATTCCTAGTGCAAATTCTTGCCAGCCCAGTTCACCATCCAAAGGTTGAAATATTGAAATGTGGAAAATTATATGTATCATTAATCATTAGCATCAGTAATTTTTGAGAAGCATCCCTAAATACTCAAATGTTATATAACTCAGCTATCACCTAGAGGTTCAAGCTGAATAAGACTGGCCAAAACCCATTTCTTAAGTATGTGGCTTTTGCAGAATAGTGAATGATTCTCTCCAATATGAAGCCTATTGAGGAGGCTTTATTATTTTTGTACTATAGGAAAGTGAAAATATCAAATTAAACTTAAATTTTAACCTTCTGCTTTTGTCCATACAATGTTACCATTTGAATGCAATCAGACCAATGCCTTCACATTTCATCACATCACAGTACAAAAATGAATTAAATGTGCCACCTAGTTCGGTGTGATTGAGATATATGGAGTGGATGATACAGATGGTGTTCTTTTTGTGGATTTATCCAGGAAGTTCTAGAGGAGGATATCTAGTGGGAAAAAGGAGACCTAGAACACTTACGATTTCCCAATGACTTTTACTAACCCTATAGAATCAAGTCCAATTCAAGTGGGAGAGTAATTATACTGTAATTATATCTGGTCCCAATTAAACAATGCCTTAGATTAAGAGTGAGGATACTTAGCTATAAATGCTCTGAGTACAACTGTCTGTAGGAAGACATGTAATAAGAGTGATATACTGTGTTTCAATGACAAATTAAACAAACCTAAGAATAATAAAGTCTAATTACAGAGGTAACATTTTATTGGCATATTTTAAAATACAGTTTCAAAAAATTGACTCCTTCCATTATTTGGGAGCACCTATATCTAGGAAACTATAGTAAAGAAAGGCAATTATGTGAACCAAAACATGATAATTTAACTCTTCAAGTTTTAGTTTGGTATATGATTGATAGGCTTGGTCTAGAAACATTCCATTTTATTCCAAGAGGATGTAAATTGGGTTCACACATATGGACAGTTTTCTGTAAACATCATTGTTATCTATTCTTTATTTAATTGTAAATAATAGTTGTTTCCTTAAGGGCTATTTGTTCTTAAATGAACTCTCCCACACATGAATGAGGATTTCTTTCAAATATCTGATCCCCAAAAAAAGAAAGTGGGTATCACCTCTACTAAGCTGGTTATGTAATGGTGATGCTGTGTGAGGGATTGAGGCAATAACATTGGTTGGGACATTCTTATGCCTGCTTAAGATAACAAGCACTTGCCATTGGAATTGGATATGGCACTTTCAACAATGAAGTTTGTGGATCTGGCTTTGTTGATTCCTCAGCAGATGTGGTGTCTGTGTGCTTAAAGACTATTTCAGGGTAAATGTAATGAGGTTTTTTTTTTCCCTTGGACCTCAATGTGAAGCCAGGCACCAGCTGGCACATGATGACTGGGGATTGCCCAAATGTTAGGAAGTATTTGGGGTTTATAGAAAAAAATAACTTTATTTTGTTACTTTATTAATTTTTTAACAACTTTAACCAGATATGCAAATTTTTCTCGAGTGTGATCATGGCCTCATACCTTGTATTCCTTTGACTTGTCTCAGCTGATTGAAACATTAATTGATGCTTAAAGAGACATCATTTCTTCATGGGGCAGGTGACCGCAGTGGCTTAAAACATGGAAAACAGTCAGATTCCTCGAACCTAGTCTCAACTCCCCCACTCCACCTCTCTCTCTGTCAATATCTCCTACTATAAATGGTGATCGAGCTGTTATGAGGTGTGACTACGCCAAAATATTGGAGCATGTAGAAGGTACCCGGACACCCAGTAAGTGCTGCATGAGTACTGTGTGATTTATTATTAGCAACTTGTCTCAATTACTTTTAAATCTAACACTATTTATTGGTATATTAGGTTCCTATCGCTGCCAAACCAGATACATGAATTTAAGTGGCTAAAAACAACAAAAATTTATTATGTTACTGTTCTAAAGGTCAGAAGTCCAAAATGGCTCTTACTGGATAAAAATCAAGATACCCTCAAGACTTTATTCCTTCTGAAAGTTTTTGGGAATAATGTAGTCCTTGTCTCTTCCAGCTTCTAGAGGCTGTCCACATTCTATGTTTCATGGCCCCATTCCAGAAATCTCATCGTTTCAACATCTGCTCCATCATCACATCTCTTTTTCTGGCTCTCCTGCCTCTCACTTTACCTAAATAAGGACCATTGTGATTACATTGGGGTTTTCTAGATACTCTGTAATAACCTCCTCATTTCAAATTTTTTATCACCATCAAATCTGTTGATGTCTTTTGCCCATATAAGTTATCATACTCTTTGGTTCCAAGTACTATTACATGGACACTTTAGAGGAACCATTATTCTGCATAAGAAAGTGGTTTTCATTTAACACTAAGGTAAGCTTATCACAAAAATATGAGATCTGATAAAATCACAAAATAATAAACCTATAAAAGACAATATTTCTGATTTTAGGAATACTGAGTGCTAAGCAAATGCTTTTCTTTGTTTTTATCTGTTAATAGAAACATTAATCAAAATTTACAGTAAAATTTCTGCATAAATAATATTAGCTTAAGTAACATTTATCTTTTAAAAAAGAACTGAATGAAGAACTATCATAACAGGCATTTTCAGAAGTAAAAGGAAGTAATGAAATCTTTCTTTTCTATAAGTTATGCTGATTTCTTAATTACCCTGTCCAAGACATTATATTGCATTTACTTTTTGATGAGTAATTCTCTTAAATTTATAGATATAAAATCTCTTCCTATGATTAAGTTTCTTCTTATTAAATATAAGTGGACACTATTTTATGGCAAATTTATTTGGATCTAAGATAAATATAAATGCCTGGCCTTTGTAGAAATTCATGTACTTTTTACATATTTTATAGAACATAACTCAAAGTATTTTAAAGGAATTCTACTAGCAGTGTGTTATCTTAAAAAGTATAAAAATTAAACTATTTGAATTTTTGTGACCTGTATTGTTTATTGTTTAATAGCTCTTCCTTTTAATTATTCAAGAAATATTTATAATGTGTCAGGCATTGTTTTAGATGGTGCAAATACATATTAAATTCAATAGATAAATCTTTGCTCACCAAAAGCTTACTTGTTATTGACAGATGACAATCAAATATGCACATATATATATGGATATATATATATATCCATATATATGTTAGATCATGTTCATAAATTTGAAGAAGTCTAAAATCTAAAGCATTGTAAAATGTGCTGAAGTTATTTTAAAGGAAATGGACAGAGTAGGCAACAATAAGAAGATGACTTTTCAGCAAATGCCTGAAGGACAGAAGAGACAGCCATGAAACAGAGGAAGCAACAGACGGAAAGGATCAGAGGATCAGCAAGGATGCTGAAGGAGCTATAGCACAGTGGCAAGTGCCCGGGGGTGGGGGCAGGGGATAATTTCATAGAATAAAAGACTAAAATAATATGGGGCTTAGAGTAATATATGAAGATATCACTGCAGGAATTTGAAGAGAGATTTCCATGGTCTGACCTAAGACTCTGAAACCCACTTTGAATGTTAAGACTAGACTAAAGGATTGTATAACAAAAAGCTGGGAGATAGTGGGGAAGTTACTGGAATAACCCAAGTGAAATAAAACGTTGGCTTAAGCCTGGTACTACTAGTCATGGAGGTGGTGAGAAATATAGACATATGTAATTGAAACAATTTTATACTTTTTGTGTAAAATGTCTCCATAAACTTGATATGATAAAGGGAAGATTGCCCAAGGTAGGAATTAGTTTTATTAAGAAGTTTGGGGAGACTACAATAACACGACACTTTTTTTAAGAATGAGGTTTAAAATAACTCTGAAATTATTTTTAGAAAACAGTCTCAATTGTCCTTGGGGAATTGAATGGAACTTAGGTGGATGGACCATGCAGCCAGTAAAGAGCCTAAACACATTGCTGTTAGACATTAGAGTTTTATCCAATGGGTATTTTTGAGAAGACTGATAAACTAGACAATTGATGTGATCTATTTTTAGAGTAATTGGAATATATCATTCAGAGGGAAATCTGGAGTGAGGCAATTTAAGTTTGATATTGTTAGTTATTATATCAATTAAATGATAGGTACTGGAATTTATTGATTATATTGTGTTGATTCTATTGGTCATTTTTCAATGTCATCACTATTCATGGTAAAAGATAAATTTGAATTTCAGAAAAACACCCAAATAATTCTTTAGTGGAAGTAGATAATCATTATTGCATGGGACATACTTATACAAAAAAAAAAATCATTTTTTCTGAAAGTCAAATTGAACTGGCATCCAGCATTTATTTGCTAAATCTGACAACCTTAGATTAGAGGGCTTATGGAACCTGGCAGTATTCCCACGAATGCCACAAATTTAAAAAATGCATTGCAAATCTGGGCTATACCCTTGATTAAACTCTGATTTTTAAAGTGATGAATATTAGATGCTCAGTAAACTAAGGTCTACCATTGGAAAGTCCTTTATTATTTCTATGGAATTTTCTCTTATGTTTTAACATTTAAATTTTTAATTTATCTGGTATGAGTTAAGGATATAAATTCTTTTCTAAGTTTTGTCCTGTTGCTGCAATATTCTTAAATAAATTTACATCTTATATATCTGTCCTGTAATTTCTTAATCCTGTGGCTAACTTTGGACTCAAAGTACAGGAAAAAATTGCAGGAATCTTGCTTGACTAACTGTTTACTCCTACATGTTTATTGGTGAGAGGATTTCAAGTTGCCTTTGTTTTATTTTTACCATGTCACCCTCTTCTCCTAACCCAGCTTGGCAATGTGGAGCAATGCAATCAAAGAAAGAACTGAGAATCATAATAAATCCTGTGGTTTACAGGATTTAATCCTTGAAGATCTGTTGTGGATGAGTTAGGGAATAAAGTAACTATTAAAAGAAATATCTGTTAAGAGGATAGCAATGTGCCAGCAAAAGTGTAGAGACACAAATTTAAGAACCAGCAATGAGAAAGAACTGAAACATACCAACAAAAGTCATAAAACTTCATTACCTTGTTTACTCATTATGCTCATCTTAAGTCATTTGCTCAATCAATAAATCAATACTCCTTTTCTCCAACCAATATTAATTTAGCTCTTCTGTTAGTGGTGCAACTTTCTTGATGTCAGAAATACAGGGTAAACAGCACAAATATGGGGAAAACCCTATTTGTTTTAAAGTAAATGCCAAATGTATGATACATTACCATAACTGCATTTAGAAGACAGGACACAATTTAAAAACACTTTTGCCAAGGAGAAAACTAGAGCCATCATCTCTGCTTTATGATGTGACTAGTTTTAGCTGTTAGTTTTTCTCCAGGGTTCTTTCCTGAAAAAGTCCATCCTGACTGATACCTTCTGTGGTGGTGTCTCCATCATATGTTTCTCCAATATTGACTGTGCTATCACACACTAACCACTTCATCTCCGTGGCTTCCTGTTCCCCTGGACTTGTCATAGGCAATGGCAATGAAAAACAGAACTTCACCTTCAGGATTTATCTTGCTGGGTTTTCTGCAGAACAGCAGGGCTATAGGCATTGTCTTTAAAGTTATCCTTGTTATTTTCTTAGTGGCTATAATTGCAAATTTGGTTATGATAATTTTGATTCAGGTGGACTCACACCTTCACACTTCCATGTACTTCTTGCTCAGCCAATTGTCCATCATGGACACTCTTTTTATTTGTACCACTGTCTCAAAACTACTGGTTGACATGGTATCTGAAGAAAAGACCATTTCCTTTGCGGCCTGTGGCATCCAGATGTTCCTCTACTTGACCATGATTGGCTCAGAGTTCTTTATTTTGGGACTCTTGGCCTATGACAGCTATGTGGCTGCCTGTAACCCTCTTCGGTATCCAGTCCTGATGAACCACAAAATGTGTTTTCTGCTGGCTGCTGGTGCCTGGTTTGGAGGCTCCCTGGATTGATTTCTCCTAACTCCCATCACCACGAATGTCTCCTACTGTGGCTCCCACAACATCAACATTTTTTCTGTGAAATTCCTGCAGTTCTCAAATTGGCTTGTGCAGACACATCCTTGTATGGAACCCTGATGTATATCTGCTGTGTACTCATGTTGCTCATACCCATCTCTATCATCTCAACCTCCTACTCTCTAATCTTGTTAACTGTCCACCGCATGAGCTTTGCCGAAGGTCAGAAAAAGGACTTGACTACATGTTCCTCTCACTTGACTGTAGTCAGTATTTTTAATGGAGCTGCTTTCTATAACTATGTTCTGCCCCAGTCATTCCACACCCCTGAGAAGGACAAGGTAGTGTCAGCATTCTATACCATCGTCATACCGATGCTGAATCCTCTGATCTACAGTCTCAGAAACAAGGATGTCATGGGAGCATTTAAAAAGATATTCACACAATGCTCATCTGCTCAGAAAGTAGCAACAAGTGCTGCTTAGAGGTCTACCATCCAAGTGATGGAGAGATTTTCCACCGCGAATATTTTCCCAAAGAACCTCACACAGGTGTCCTGTTTCATTATAGAATAACTGGTCAGCTATTAAGAATACTAATTAATGGCAAACAAGAGTGTTCATTCTATATAGATTCTTGTTCCAGAGTGTGAGTAGGGGGAAGATATTTCATGACCTGTGCAGACATTTTTGTTTATCAAAATTTATCCATTAACAA